>JBAMIE010204181.1:0-10808 GCA_037177295.1 Kaempferia parviflora
GATATTATTTATATGATTGGATAAAGTGCTCGAAAACAGAGGATGACTAATTTTTTGCTTGATATTTGACTTATCAATCTTGTCAAACCATTTGACTCAATGAAATTTAGTCTTAGATGATGTTATTAGACAAATTATTGATATATTTTATATGAGTAAATGACTGGTCCTAAAAATTTTTATTATAAATTCGGATACACAAAATCTATACTACAAAATAAAACATAAAAACTAGGCCTCTATAAAATATATTTTACAATTTTTATCTTTTTACAAATACATAAAAACCTTTTTTACAATTTAAGAGAAGTATTTAATTTTTTTATTTAAGTAAATACTCTTATCTAGGCCGGTCTACTTCCTTTCTTCTTATAATTATTGATTTATCCATTATATTAATCGTCAAAAACCAGTTGCTACCTGCCTTGCCTTATGATTGAATGCAAAGACGGGGCCCACTGGCGCAGTCAATTTTTTTTTTATCTAGTAAATGAAAGATAAAAAGAGATTTGTAAAAAGGCCTTATTTATTTCGGCAAACTTATTGAAGAGGAGAACGAACTCCCCCACTAGTATATTTTGCAAGTCTCTTTCTTGCCTTCCTCGACTCCGCCTTCTCGTCGCGCTCCTGCTCGCCCTCTCCCTCGCTCTGCTTCTCTCTCGTGGATCGGTTTGTTTGTTGAAGGCGAAGATTCGTCGTGACCAACTTCTGGCTAGCGATCGGTATACCATTTCCTGTAGCTTTGTTTTCAATCTCGTTATCGTTTTCTTTTTTTTTTTACCTTATGTGCTTTCTTGTTAGTAAGCTTTCTGGTGTCTGCTTTTCTTGACTATGTTGGCGACATGATTCCGGGTGTTCTGCTAACGTAGGGAGTTGTACGATTTGTTGAATTATCATGGAAATCCTCATCAAAAAGTGTTCTTCCTTTGAATGTGGATCGAGCAGTGTGTATGGCCGATGGTTTACTACATAACGCCTCAGAACTAGAATGATATACTTGATGATTTCAGGATCTTATTGTTGATTGCTAATTGATTAGCTTGCTGTTGGGCTGATATCATCGTGTCAGGGTTTCATTTTATCGGCGTGTTGTTTTGACTGCTGATAGGAGTCGTCGGCATGTTCTTAATGCTGCCTGTTAGGCTTGGTTTCTGTTCGTATATCTCCATTCCTAAAATTGGTTCGTGGGATTAGTCTTTCTTGTTTTACCATTCTTACTGAGTTGAACCATATCCCTCTATTAGGTTTCAGGTGATAAATATTTATAAATGATTAGTTTTTTTTTAGAAAAAAAGTAAAACTAATTATTTTCTTTCCCAGCGTTGATTTTTGTTTTCAAATTCCCGCTATTTCAAATATATGCGTCTCCTGAAGAATGCTAGAGTAGAAGAGATATTCTTATATGTATCTGACATCCACCCCCATTTCCGACTTTACATCCATATTTGGGCTTGTCTTTGATGCACAGGGAATGCGATTCACAAGTTCCTGATATTTCCTAATTAATGTTTTAATCAATTTATTTCAGATGAATTAAATTGGTGAAATTGCATATAGCTTTTGAAGATCTGGTTGGCATACGAGTTCTATCCCTGGAAAATGTGTCCATATAAATTTCACATCTTTATTGAAATCTAGTGTCCCTGGACAGTGCCTGTGATAAATTTCACATCTTTATTCAAATCTGAGTTGTGTTGGTAAATGAACAACTTAATTATTATTTGGGCCTTTCTCTGCAAAGTTGTGAGGCAATGCACAGGCGCCTGACCTTTTCTAGTCAATGTGATGACAGATGGATTCTTGCGAAATGAACGGTGTTGAAGAAGAGCACATTGCTGACATGTTTTCTGATCAGTTACCTTCATTAGATTCCCTTGTCAGAAATGGTATTTATGATGAACCATTGATATCCCCTCGCATAGGAGATGGGTACCAAGTGGGCATTCCAAAGCTAGCAATAGAGTCGCAATCATGCCTTACTAGTATCAATAACATTGGCACTCTTGATTATCATGCCAGAGCAGACTTAGCCATCCCCGTTATGTGGGTTCTCCACATGGACGATGCTATCAAAGATGAACAAAAAGGAGTTTCTTGTTCTAGCATTAGTGTCATTGAAGGTGGGTCAGTGAAGCACTCAAGCACTGGAAAAGTTGAAGCTGAGTGTGTTGATTATACAATAGCTGTAGTACCAATGGAGAATTCAAGTTGTCACAGCGTAAATCTCCTTACATGTAAAGAAGAACATACTGATTTTGATATGGAAGAGCCTGATGGATCTAGAATCAAGGGAAGCGCTATGTCAGATAATAGGGTGCACAATGATGTTCCTTTGTTGCAACCTAGTGTCAATATCTCTTACAGTCCCTTGCCTGGTACAATATCTTCCTCTTGGAGTTACAATGAAACACAAAGTTTTCTCCTCAGCCTGTATATCTTTGGAAAGAATCTTGTCCAAGTGAAGAAGTTCATTGGATGCAAAAAGATGGGAGACATACTATCCTACTATTATGGAAAGTTCTACAGATCTGATGCATATCGCAGGTGGTCAGCATGTAGAAAGCTAAAAAGTAGAAGGTGCATTCTTGGCCACCGGATTTTTACTGGATGGAGGCAACAAGAATTCCTGTCACGTGTGCTACCTAAAGTGCCAAAGGATGTTCATGATGCTTTGTTGGAGGTACTCTTTGACTATTCCAAATACACATTGTTAATTCTGTGATACTTGCTAATAGACTTTAGGATGCCACTGCCAATTTAAACCTGTGCATCAATTAAGTAAGAAAAATATACATTTTGTCTTTTTCTTTTTTATCACTGATTATTCCTATTACTTGTTGCTAATTATGTGCTCATTGCTACCGGACTTGAAGTGTCATTGCTAGTTTATACTTGTGCGTAAAGCAATATGTTATATGAAGCAAGAAAAACATTTCCTTTGTTTCTTATTTATCATCATTTTCTAAAGGAAGTCTGTGGTGCTTATAGTACAAGGGAAATCCTTGTAGTAGAGTATAAAGAACCTAAAAGGAATGGGTTTGTCTAGGATCAGCTGACTTCTGGCATATTCCTCTTGGGGCGGCCTTAGTAGAAAGAAGGAGAAACAATGGTTGACGGCTAAGGTTCAATTGGTGATATTTGGGAAGAGCTGAACATGTAAAGGCAACTCAAGTGAACCTGAAAAGGGATCATTGAATCCTTTTGTCACTTTAAGTTCTCCCCCGAAAATGAGGGTTCAAATACAAAAAATAGGGAATATATTCATATATTGTTGCTTCCAGCCAGGCAAAGGATTGTCTTAAGAGTAGCTAAGAAAGCTACAATTGTGACCTCTTAAATCCAAGGTATTTTTATGTTGTTTCTAAAAGGTGGACAATGGAATTACATCTGAGTGCTTTATAAGAAGACTACAGTACACAATTCTAGGGAAGTGATTAGATAGTGTTTAGATCAGACTTTTATTAGCATAGGTACTAGAAGAATGCCTTCTATAGGAATAATTGAGTGGCAATAAGGAAATGTCATTTCCTTTTTTTCTTGGGGACCTAATCTCTTAAGGTTTTTTCACACAAGATGGCTCATGAAAAATTTCCAAAAAACAATACTTAATTCTTAGGAATCTTGTTCTCTTAAAGGGATCCACACAAACTAGCTATGGAAAAACAATAACATCCATATTCCTAAAAAAACAAGGGAACATAGTCTGGAGCATAGAATACAATGCATGCTCAAGTCTATTGCTCAAACAATAACTTATTTGTGGATGGAGGACATCTAGAGGAATTAGGTGAAGAACAAGCATGAACCAACCATATATTCTTGGAGCTGTTGGACTTCACAAGGTAGTAACCAGTAGGGGTTGTTCCTTTACCTAGCAATCCAACTTCCTCCTAGAAGTTTGATCCTGAAGAACACGCTTAGTAGAGACAAATCACAAGGCAATTTAGTTTGTTTTGTCAGATTGTGAATGAAAAAAAGGTTCGTCATAATATTAGTCATTTAGTGAGAGTCATGATGGACATCACTTTAACAAACAACTACTGTAGGTTTTCCAATCATCAAGAGATTGTTTTATGAGCCATGCATCATCACTCCAAAATTAACTATCCTACCCATTGGGTCTCTGCCTTGATTGGAGGACTCATGAGAGTCATCTTTGCTTTCTCAACTTGTGTGTTTTTCAATTCAGTCTAACACTAGGTCCCTTTTCATGAAGATGTAAGTAAATTTCTCTAGTATAAGAGTTCTTGCAGTAAGTATACCAAATTTCTTCACAGCTAGTTGACTTTGATGAGCTATCAGAAGACTTCATTCCAACTCTTATGTCATCCTGTTGCCAAGTTTAAAACATGTCTGAATCACAAGTTGAGCTTCGGACATTATATATCTAGACAATGGAGAAAGTTTCATTTAAAGCTGACAACTTTTCCTTTCAAGAATTTGCACAAGGGCCTAATCAAACTGAAACCCAATTTGCCAATAACCTTGAAGATGCAATCTTTCTTTCTCTTGAAGGATCACTTGAGTGTCTTCATGTGTAATGAAATTTAAGTTTCAATGTAGATCCATCTTTTACCATAGATTGGTTATTAAATTGTAGTAACAATAATTGAAAGAATACGGTGCTGAGTTGCTGATTATTTCAGGTCTTAGTTTCAATCTTATAAATGACTGAGGTATCTTGGACCATTGGGAAACTCATGTACATCATCTAACAAATCCCTTTGGCAGTTTCTAGTAACCTATAGTTTCGACTTACTATCGTTCATATGGAATTAAGCAACCATGTCATGATGATGGTCCTCTATATCCCAAGTTCAGAACTTTTTGATCATTGCAACTCAGTGTTTCTTCAACAAGTTGATCAAGCGAGGGTTTAAACCTCACTTTTGATCCTGCTTTTCATCCTAGCTTTGAACATATTGTATTGGTGTCAACTTGTGTTGATACACAATATCAGTTGACATTAATTTGTCCTTCTTGTCCTACAATTTTGCTAGAAAATAACTTGATCCACCACCACTCTCAAATATCTTAAAATACATTTGTCACTTTATAATTGCCCCAATAAGGTTAAAACAATTAACTTCTATGATTTCATATTCTGCATGCATATGACTAGATTGTCACTCATAATATTTTCTAACCTTACTCAAGTTTCCATAAAAGGTCTGAATTGTTAAATATCTCAAAATTTGACCTATTGAAGCCATGTTTATATTATAAATGAAAGACAATACTAGTTTTATTTAATATGTAATTGTTTCCAATATACGTGTTTATTTGCTCTTTGTAACTTCTGATCTAAGCTCTTCATCTTCCTTGAATATTGATAAACAATTTTTTTTTTTAAAAATTCTCAATGTAAAATTATGGGTTTTTTAATGTAAAATTATGGTTGAGTCGTTCAAAGTCAAAGGTATAGAGGGAGATCAAAGAAAAAAATTTAAATGTAATTACACATTATTTTAAGACTGAATATTACTAGTAATATAGCCTTGCAAAATTCAGTAGAAGGACAATACAAATGTAGCTGATCACAAATAGATGGGATTAATGTAGGTTGATGTTGTTGATGATGAAAATTACACTTTCAAAGGAACTAGTATTTGAATCTTGGAAATGTGAATTTAAATTCATGTGCTTATTTATTTATTTATTTATGGTCAGAATTCATGTGCTTATTCATAATTTGTCTAAATCATTATTCAGCTCATGCTTATACATATAATTAGTTTGGGGCAATTGAAGATTCACTTCCAAATTAATTTTTCTAGCAATTCTATTTTATGTTTATCGTGCATGCATGATAGGCATGATCATTGGTTATATTAGGCACTTCGAATTTTGTGATGCATTTACATCTATACCGCTCATATTAGTCTTTTTGCCACCGACATTAAGCTTCATATTACGTGTGCAAGATCTGTATAATTCATATCGCCTCATATTTGTGACATGTAAGCATGTTTAGTATAACCTTTTTTGCCCATATACTGGACTGCATATTATCAAAGTGATATGTCTTGCTCATATCTATAGACTTTAATCGCTTGTTCTTTCCCTCTGATTGTAGGCTTCAAAAGTCTTGTAGTAGTTCTTTCTATCTAGGCAAAAGATCAATGTCTATTTGTTTGAGTTAATTAGAAAAGAATTCTTCACAGACCCTCTTAGTGACAATGCTATCTGCAAGATATCTAAGCTCCTCAAACTACAATATCCTTATGGAGCTAGAGTCTACAGTTGGCAGTACAAGTTCTTATCAATACAGAGAACTGGAGATACATTCGATAACAGTTGAAAATTGATCTGAATCCATTGCAATCTTGTTAAATTGAAAGTGAAAATGGATGGAATCGGATAAAACTTTGGTCAAATTGAGATCCCTTTAAGAAACTTATCCCAGTTAGCCTTCCTTTTAATCCAGCTCAGTCCTAGATAGCTCACATGAGAAAGAGAGAGGGTCATTGTCGCCCTCTTAAATTGCTTAGTCTCAACTCAACATTCACAATGGGATCAAGGATCATTCATCTAACCTTAGACTTCATGTCTCACCCATCTTTCTTTTTCTCACTTTTAATCGAGTGAGGTTATTGTGTATCTAGAGAGGATATTATACACTTTTACAGATTGAGAGAGAGCATGATCAACACTCCATCAACAATGGTCCTAAAGTTGCTCTTCAACTAAAATGGAATTCAAATGTAGTTAGGGACCTGAACATTGAATATTAACATAATATCATTCAATCTAGTGTTGTTGAATAATTTATAATAATTTAGTGTCTCAAACTCTCAATGTGAGATTGTTAAATCTTCATTGAACACCTGCAAACTACAACCATGTCAAAGGAATAGATTAAGAGTAATTGTGGTGCATCTGTCACTAGTCTGGTGCCTAACATAGGTACTAAAACTAAACAACTAAATAATTTAGGAGCAATGATAAGACAAAAATCTCAGAGAAAAGCTCAGAGATAGACACATAAATTCATGGCCCACCATTTCACTTTTTGTGGGTCTCATCACATTATGAGTCTATCCTTGAGCTTTTCATTGAGATTTTTTCCTTGTGCAAATCATTTCTCATAATTTAGACATCACGTCCAACCGTCACACCCGAAAACTGGGGTTCTCATCAAAATAATATGGCTAGAAAGCTAGTACATTGAGTGTGAAATATGAGCGGAGTCCTAAATCATGTGGCACAACAAGTATGTATTCCTCATGACGAACAACTTATCCATATTATAATATTTATATCATATTTGTTTTCTCATATTTATTATGTCATATATTTTTAATATTCCCCATATCAATACGTGGTACCACCACTTGATTTGCTAGTCCAATCAATGAACAACGGTTTGTTCTATTTCTGAAAAAAAAAAACTACACAGGCTATCTATTGACCTGTGGGATATGCAAATTGCTTTATCAAGCGGAGAAATAGGTGTGTTATTAAACTTTATTTCCTTTTATACAATTTTTTTACAGGGAAATGATCAAGAATCATTCTTAACTGAAGAAACAACTCTACAAATTACTACAAATTTGTGACATAAGATTTGTAATTGTTTAACATCTCAACATTTTTTTTAAAAAAAAAAGCAGATTAACATTTTGTAAATGTATTCAGTTTGCTCGTCTTACTCAAGTTGTAGCATTGTCACAACTGCACTGTTATACCAGTTTCTGTGCTACTATTTCTGTTCTTCACTCCGGAGCTACCTTTCAACATTTCCAGTTTATTAGTAGGCCTCAGAATTAAGATCGATTATTCTATTTTCATTATAGTTTCATACTCAGCAGAAGATATTCTCCTCTGAAAATTGCAACACATTTTTTCCAGGCCATAAGTATATTCAACGAGGGTAGAATTTCCTTGAAGGAATTTGCCTGCACCTTGAAGACAACAGTTGGTATGCAAGTTTTGGTTGAAACCATCGGAATTGGTACTGGAAAGCATGATCTCACTGGCATCATTTTGGATCCAGTTAGATCAAATCAGACATTATCTGTTCGCCCTGAGATACCTGTTGGCAAAGCATGTTCTTCTCTTTCTTCTGGCGACATCATCAAGTTTCTGACTGGTGATTTCAGGTTAAGCAAGGCAAAGTCAAATGATATTTTCTGGGAAGCAGTTTGGCCTCGTCTGCTAGCCAGGGGTTGGCACTCAGAGCAGCCCAAAGATATTCTTACAGCAAAGCATTCCTTGGTGTTTCTTATCCCTGGCATCAAGAAATTCTCAAGAAAAAGGCTTGTGAAAGGAAATCACTACTTTGATTCTGTTGCTGATGTCCTAAATAAGGTGGCTTCAGACCCCAGACTACTTGAATTGGAGACTGAAGGAGGCACAGGTAGCAGCACGACTCAGGATGAAATTGAGAGTTCCATTAATACCAAATCCGACTGTAATGGCCATCTTGATCACAGAAACCATTCCTATCTCTGTCCTAAGGTTCCAACATCTAATTCTGAATATATGAAGTTCACTATTGTGGACACAAGTTTGACCCTAGGTGAAGAACCTTTCAAGCTGAGGGAACTGAGAACTCTGCCTGTTGATGCTGTCAATAACTATGACCCTTCAGCCAATATAGGAGAATTAGCAAGCGATAGTTCAGAGGATTCAGATGATAGCTCATCGGACGGTCAAGGGGATTCTGATCCAAACTCATCTGACAACAAGATGCCTAAGCTAAAGAGCAAGGGAATCAGCAGACAGGCTCTTCACTCTGCTCCTTCTGAGAGCGGGGTTACCTTTTTTAGTACAACAGTGCCACATAATGAACATGTCTCAAGTGATAAATGTGTCCAACAATTTAATGAAAAGCTGCTAGTAAAAATTTCAAAAAGTGAATCCAGTCGCAGGGCTAAGTCTGGTCAACATTCTTATTTAGCACCTATGGCAAAACGCAGGAGGTTAACTGCCTGCAAGTATGAAAGATCTGGTCGCCGATCGTACTCTATTTCAAAAAACCATGCCATAGAGGAAGGAGTTCAGCCAAAGATGAGTTCACAACATCTAGATGATGATATGGTGGCAGTGCCCAATTCTTGTTGCGGAGACGTCTATCCCAACTTTTCAAATAACATCAGTCCAGATGAGATGGACAATTGCTCTTCTAGGGAAGAATGCCGTGGTAGTGCTGCTTCATTTGATGGAATGCTACACTCAAGAAGTTTGATCGATTTAAATGCACTACCAAATGTTTCACAAGAATACGAGACAGGTGCGCCTAGTAAGTCAGAAATAGGTGGCACTGAGCAGGAGTTAGATATGGAGGGGGTTAGAGAGTCATCAGAGACAAAACAGCAGCCGGATAGTTTTGGATCCATGGAAAACTTTGCTGGAGCTGCTGTTGATCAACAAATTTCCACTACTTCTCGAAGGCAAAGCACCAGGAGCCGACCTCCGACCACCAAGGCTTTAGAAGCTCTTGCATGTGGGTTTATTGGGACAAAGCCGAGAGGCAGGGATACAAGGACTCTAGTCTCTGGTAATTTGACAAACAGATCTCGTCATCTAAAGAGCGTTGAAATGATGATATCAGCTCCGGCTAATAACGCTGATAGTACAAGCACTTTAAGTGAGCCCTGTTCCCAGCCTGATGACATTGTAAGTTCCCAGCCTGATGACATTGTAACTGAGGAGTTGCTTGGGGTTCCATAGCTGAGTGTCTTCAGTCTCACCGAATTGGGCATAGATTCAAAGATTTTAAAGGGCAATGAAGCAGCGTGATTCTTCACATGCTCCTGTACCAGGTGCATCAAATTTTGTAACGAACAGTACTTGTCAAAAAGAGCCCTTTTATACATGTACTTTTGAAACGTGTATTTGTAATGTCGCAGTATCCAGATGTTGGTATTACACATGCGCCACGAGTCCTCTAAAACTCTGTCGACTTGCATTGTTCCTGTAGCAACTGGGAATATACAGTGGAGCAGCAGTATCCCAGTCTGTAAAGTAACTTCAATAACTCCAAGTGTATGATTTAATTTCATGATCTCTAGTGGAACTTCGGAACATTTTTGTGATCGGAAAAATGCTGGTTAATTTGAGAAAAAAAATTGTGCATTCTTGCTGGGGCATTTATAATTGTGGAATAACTAGACAAGACATCAAATTGTAGACGCTCATCCATTTGCACTAGGGATTCGTCCGACGTTACGTTATTGCAGACTTTGTACGATAGGGAAAGTTTTCTGATGAATGCTGTAGGATTTTTCTTGAAAAAACATTAAGTTTTATTGAACAACTGCTTCCAATTATTGAATTTACCAAACTTCAAAATTACAATCTGAACCTAAAAGAAAAATGGAAAAGAGGATCAAATGACATTTACGTGCAGAAGATTGTGTGATCGGCTGATACAGCAGACACAAACAGTCATTCTGTTGCGGAGGAAGGGCCCAATATTTTATTTTTTATAATTATACTAAAAAAATGAAAGTCATGGATCATAAATGACCGCTAAATCTTATTCTCACGACTCCGAGACACTCACCGACGCATGACTCTTCTTTGCACATAATTTCTTCTCTAACGTTTTTTCCACCATGACACGGATCTACTGACAAGAGATAATCCTAGTCTTCTTCTCCAACCTTCTTCATACTACAATACACGACACCAATTGCGTCCTATTTGTGCCACGACTGTCATTAACGCGATCTAATTGCGCCTATTCACTCGGTGGTTGTTGCACGTGATGAGGGCCGGAGTCCACTCGCGTGACCTTATCTCACGACGCGGTGACTATCACACACAATGCCGACAGAGCCATACCTGTGTTAGAGAGATTT
>JBAMIE010204191.1:0-10808 GCA_037177295.1 Kaempferia parviflora
TCTAGAAACCTTATATGCATATACCATTGATGCCCATAAGGTGTTTTTAGGAAAAGTTTGAAGAACATACCTCACTAGATCTCAGTTGTCAATCTCCTCACCTATCACGTGAAGTCCATTGACTATTTCCTTAAATCTACCATGCATTTGACTTACCGTTTCATTGGTCTTCATGGTGAAGGTTTGAAGTTGACTTACAAATATCCCTCTTGGCTCTTATTGATTCACTTGATCCTTCATTCAATTCAATGAGCTTCTCCCAAAGCTCTTTGGTGGAGTTGAATGGTCCTACCTTGTTTAGTTGTTCCTTAGATAATCCACATTGTAGAGTTGTTATAGCTTTTTCATTTGCTTGAGCCTTCTTCATTTGTTCTTTTGTCCAATCCTTAGTTTGAAGAGGTCCTCCAAGTGGATCCTTCGGATTTTTGAATCCATCTACAATACTAAACCAATTTTCAATGTCATTCATTAAATAATATTCCATTCTACCTTTCCAATAAGAGAAATCGTTGTCGTCGAAGAATGGTGATCTAGCGGTGCTATATCCCTCTTGAAATTCCATTTTGATGCTTCGGTTGACGATGAGTTCTTCCGAGGCTAGCTTGGCTCAGATACCACTTGTTGGGATCTTAATGTTAGGCTATAGGGGGTGAATAGCATTTCTTCGATTGTACCTACAATTGTTAGCGGAAGCAAAGAACAAACGAAAGCTATAATGAAAAATTGAAAATACAATGCTAACTTCTTTCATTTACTTGGTCTCCACCTCCTCGAGGTGACTAATCTGAGGTCACGCACACACCCAATCAATCTCCACTATTATCTTCTCCTTCTCGAATCAAGCACGAAGGTGGAGAAACCTTTACAAGAATGTCCCTTCCTCTTACAAGATTTAAGATTGAGTTTTGGGAGGTAGAGAATGGAATAGCACAACTTAGAGATCACTTGGACGAGATTAGAATGTAAGAATAGCAAGTGTATTTTCTCTAAGCTTTGCAGATGACTTTTATATGTTTTTCCGACTTTAGTCGACTGATAAACTTATCAGTCGACTGCTATTAAGCAACAGTTATCACCCGAATCGGGATTTGGTGAGATTCAGTACGTCATCAGTTCAACGGTAACCTACCAGTCGACTGGCCAATCGACTGGTGTTCAAATGGAGAGCTACATAAATCTTCTGTTCGCCACTAGTTGATTGCACAGTTGACTGGTGTGTGCTGATTTTATCCTTCCATCTTCGACTTTGCCTTCTAGTCTCCTCCATTAGCCTTGCGTCTCTCAGATGCTTCTCCATCCTTCATAACTTGCCTTTAGGAGCTTCCTTCGGCCTTGTCCTAGCTGTAAAATCCTTTGCCAAGAGCTCCTCGCTCTAGGACTTCAATCCTGCCTTTGCACCTTTGTCTGCACACTTAGTAACATATATTAGTACTGATGTAAATCTTAACTTGAACTCCTTGTCCAGATATCAAAACCTAGGGTACATCGATTTCTCCAACAACTCTTTCAAAGGTGCCCTGGGCTTTTGCTTAAGGTTAAACAGATCATGTGAAATTTTTTGATACCTCCGACTAGTGGAGAAGGGTTGCATGAATATGGTCTTGAATTCCTCAAAAGTTTGAATGGAGGAGGCAGGGAGAAAATTGAACCACCTCTATGTTAATATTTGACGTCGTCTGTATACTGATGTATTTCAAATTTGCACATGTGGTTCTCAGGGTCGGTCATGCCATTATATTCCCCTATTTGTAGGGCCGAAAATGTCTCGGTAACTCATCTTGAAGGATGCTTTATAAGAACAGAGAGCCTCAAGAGGCTTTGTCCTCTTAGATATGGGGCCTTTCCCCTAAGAGGATGTCGATGGGGGGTCTCTCCCGAAGATTCCCACAAAATGGACGTATCAATCTATGTGGGGAACATAGCCTACAACGTCCTTATGGGTTGGGTCAACCTCTGATGAGGCGCCAGCTGCACTTCAATTGATTGAGGTGATGGCTCGGTTGGAGTGTTGGTCCCTAGCGAGAATGGTTATTGGAACTACCCTTGCAATACTGCTAGCACTATCACTGCTACTAATCTACTAAAGTCCTCCATTGCTATGGTGACGACGTTGGGTCTTCCGATATTGTCCATTCTAATATCTCAGTTTAGGTCTTAACTCAGTATTCCCACAAACGACACTAATTTGATCTTACCTGAGAATGCCAACAAATGAGCCACTAGTGAGCAGGCGTCGATGTTGACTGGTTGTATTGCGCCAAGCAATGATGAGGACTTATAGAGAGATCCATCGGAGTTTGGAGAGAGATTACTAGGGAGAGGAGGTTAGAATGACAGCTGTGGCATCCCCAACGTAGCCACTCTGATAATCAAGTTAGTCTTCGATGGTGGAGGGAGGAGAACAAAGAACAGTAGTTAGGATTTGGATATATGTGTGCGCGTACCTGTGCCTGCAGGAGTAGGCCACCTTTTATAGAGTGGCAGATGCGTTCCCATGTTCTCCACGTGTTTCGAGATTCCCGCTAAAGTTACCCATGTCTTCTAAAATAAATGAAGGTGTTACCCACGATTTTCAGGCTAAACGATAGCTTTACCGGCATCTTCCGTGAGAGATAACTAACGTTCTCCTTCAAGTTAGTTCCCTTTGGAGTCGAGAAATCCCTCAAGGAGTCTAGGACCCATTCGGAGTTGGGGGTCTCTTCAGAGTCAGGAGTCCCTTCGAAGTCAGGGAACCTTGCAAAGAGTCTGGGTTGCATGGAATCGAGGTCTTTCTTAGAGTCAGGGTATTGCAGAATCAGAAAACGACTCTCCATTAACTTTGTCCACCACCTCAGTAGGACTATTGACCTCTGGTGCCACATGGCCATCTCTAATTACCCCTGTATTATCACTCTCCAAAAATAATTATATAACAAAGTTTGTAATGCTCAATTATGCAATTGACTTGCATAATTTTGTGATGTTTCTCTTTTTAAAGTCGACCTCCCACCCACATATATAACCTTTTTAATCCATCAAACTACCATGACAAATGAAGTTATACCATCATTACTATTATTGGCCAATTTAGTCTAACTAAATAGTTGATGAATGAGACAATTATAATAAGATAACATGTAGCAAAAGGTGATTCCCACGCCTCCAGTGTCCCCGTCAACCTGTCCCTAGGTTGACACGGAGGAGGTAAATTACGGGTGACTACTAGCCATTAGTGCAAATGGTTAAAGCATGGGAGATGTATATGCTCGGACGCACTGAGTTTCGACCTCAAGACCTCATGTGACGACTTCCCATACCTAAACCATCGTACTGTCCCGAGAGTACAATTATAATAAGATAACATGAAACATATGATTATTGGTCTAATTTAAAATCTACAGTGCTTCCACACAAGTACTATATGACAGACCTTCTAGAATAGGGTTAATCTACACAAACAAAAAAAAAAACATAATTATGATCACAACAAAACATTTTGACCATTTTTTCTTAAATCAGATATGCCAAAAAATAAAAAATAAAAACTTAATTTCGCATGTCATGCCTCTTCAACAAGCACGTCACCCTTCACCATTGCCCAATCTTGTCTCCAAAGCAAGCAATACACTGCACCGTAGTGGGTACGTTGCCAAACTTGAAGAGCATACTTTCTTTGTGTGCAAATGCTTCTGCTTGGTGTCCTAAAATCAAGCAATGATTGCTAAGTCTACTCGAAACAAAGATAACTTTGTTTTGTGCTACTCCACTCTTCATAGATTTAGGAGATGTGTACCACCAGGAAGAATAAGGGGTGCCCTCCTTGGAAGAATAAAGATGAAGCTCGCCACCTGTGTAGTGCATGGCTGCACGTCCGCACCAAAGATCTCAGGGGGCATGGATGCTCCGTGACGTCCTATTGATGCAAGAAGAGTTGAGAAATAAACTGTGAAGCAAAAGTAATCCATGAAGTTTAATACGCACTAACTAAAACATAGAATCAAAAAGTTTAGAAATATGCACAAAACAACAATCTTTTGCATGCAAAGGTGACACCTAGCTAAAATGTGATGATTTTGTGAGTGTTGCAGGATTGAAAATGTACTTGTTGGGATGGGATAGGATTGCTGCAGAAGAGCATGACTCATAATGTTTGCAGCGTTACGGGGGGTTGGCGGTGTGGCATGCTATCAGGCTGCTTGGGCATGTTAAGCAAATGGCAGGTGTATAGGGTGGGACTGCCATGCCATTACGGCTTCGTGGTGGATTTGGTTGGATGGAGAGTGCACTCTTGGAACTTGATGTGAGTGCTTTACTTTTTTTCCTTTTTCTTCCCTTCTGTTCATGTCACTACTTCGTCTGATGAATACATTAGGTACTCATGGTTGACCACAGACACAAGCACAGTGATTGCATGCAATTTAAAAGGGTATCTATTTCCCTTTTCTTCTGTGGGAAGAGAAGGTGACCATTATCGACTGCACTAGAAGATTGCCCCATTAACAGTTGTTCTTTTATATATAATTAAATGTTGTATTATGTTTATCTGTTAAAGAATGAGATTTACTTAGTAAGGAATCCTTAATCTAGTTCTCTATTAAATTTATCCTAAATTTATAATTGCGTTGTTTCTTCTTTTTGCCTCACAACTCATATCTCCATATTACCACAGCTATTTCATTTTCCAACTTCTCCTGTCTCTTCATCCCTCTTATCTGTTTTCTTCCTGGGAGGTAAATCTCTTTCATTAACAGCAACCACGACTGGTCAATGGCCCATGACTGCAAGACCCTTTTGGATCAATTGATCAAGTGACAGTATCAACAAGTCACAGCCAACCAAAGACAAGGAATATGGGCCAATGTATATGAAGGTCCTATTAGCTATTCAAAGAAAGTTGTTCACTTAGTGGCATTGCTAAAACTCCTGAGCAATCTATATTGATTGACACCTTTGATCACGTCTAGACAAGATGTGCATGAGGGCACAACATGCTTGGTAATTTACCTATGTTTAGGTTGACACATTTTACCACCCTTGTAGCCGACAAGAATGCATACGAAAATCTAGGATCCACATAACACACACTTGATTACTCGATATCATAGAAATAGTTGGTATCAAGGATTATAAGAACAATAACTTGGATGTTCCTGATAAATTTCTATGTCATCATGGATGGTAGTAGCTACATTGAGGATTGGGCAATATATATTTGGTGGGTATGTTATTTCTTAAGAAGTTTTTATTGCTGCATTTTTGTTGTGCTATGAATAGGTATTGATGCAATCTACTTATGGCATTCTTGTTAATTATTTCCTTCTTGAAAAATTTATGATTATTTTGTTTCAGTAGTCAATTTTGCATTGGATTATAGAATTGAATGTTGCAATTATTAGTTCAGTTTTACAAGGATTTCATTCTATATGCATATATTCATTATGTGATGTATGGTTTATCGCATAGACATTGACTAGTATTACTGCATCAGTGATGGACTTCAGGAAAAGTGTCTTTTCAAAAAGATCGTCAACTGAACATGAGAACCATTCAAAGAAAATGAACAAATCTAACTGATACTTTGACATCTACAACTAGAGAAAACATACTAAGAACTGAGAGTTGATAAACAATTAAAGCATGTTGCCATAAAATATTACAAACAACTTATAACACAAAGAAAAACAAAATTGAAGTAGCATTATATTATTACAGCAAAGACAGGTAAGCATGTTATGCTTTTTTTCTAATTAATATTTGTAGAATTGTGAACCAGCTTAGGAGTATCTAAGGAGTACTTCTTGTCAGATACTCACTGCAATTCTTAGCAATAAGGAAGGGTCAATGGACAGCATTTGTTCAAAGCCAAGGGCAAATAATGATCAAAAGAGAATCTGAATAACAGGTGTATGTTACTTCTAAATCTCAAATTAGAACCAAATTAATGTTTGCTGCCAAGAAGTATGCCCCAGGGTTATCTAAGGGCAACTTGAGTTGTAGGATTGAGGTCCTATTGCACACAACACGTGGGATGTGTGAACTCAGCTAATAATCGAAAATGGAGTGAGCCCATATGGAACCATGATCATACGGATGGACTCAATGGGAATTTATTTGCATATTTTGGAGTGGGTGCCAACCAAGCATTTGGTTAGTAAAAAGTGTTGTTTTTCACAAGTCATACTACATTCTTTCATTTCCCAAACACTTGTGAACTCCAACCTCACTTGTGTCAACCATGTGTGCTCTAGATTGTCAATAAATTCATGCCTTCTATTATATTTCTTGTCTTTACAGAACTCTCAATGTGTTTTCCGCTATCCTTTGACGCGATGCTTTAGTTCTCAACTAGGTCATGCCAGCTCCCATTATCTATCATTTGGGAGGTGTCCGTTGTTGTTGTTGCTTCTTCCTCTCTTCTTCAATCCTATCCACCCTATGTTTTGGATTCGCTAGGTAACTCCACATACAAAGCAAAAGACAACCCACAAGTATAGATTTGCATATTATATGCTCTTTAGGTTACCTGCAAAAGAGTATTGTATATGATATTATTATTGTATGTGTATAGCAATTTAATTATATACATTAGCTATCCTTTGTCACTACAATTTCGTGATTTACTATAATAGAAAATAGAATAACTTTACTAAATTAAAGCTTAAAATACAATATATTAATTTTACATTTAAATTGTTACTTTATTAATGATGCCGTCCTAGTAAATCATAGATCCAGTTTAACCATCCAATCATATTGTTGGACCCAAATCAAATTGACTTGTGTGATTCTAATATCTGCATCCTCTTTACCATTACATTTGTTATGCTTCTTTATCTACATAATATTTTTTTCTTCATTCTACTTAAGATTTGTCAAACTATTTTAGAGGTTTTATATGATCTAAGGAGGAAACAAGTAATGATCAATGAGATAGTAGCATTGCATCATATTGGTATAGGGGAGCTTCTAGCTCTACTTACTATGGGTCGCAAATATGTATTTACTAACAAAATATCCTCCAATGGCTCCATTAACAAATTTTATAATTCATTTAGTTGCAACAAGATACCCACAAATCTGTGATTAATTATATTGATGCATTCTCTCATATGGTTAAGTTGCATTAATTCGCCTTTTTCTTACTCTAGTAGCTATATCTCAATGGACACCATCAATTAGATACCGACAATGTTTCCTTTACGACATATTCCCAACAATAGGAATTACATAGTCTTATAATCCTAGAAAATCTTGTCAATACATCCATATATTACTAATAATTGAATAGACTTCCTTCCAATCAAGCAGTTATACAATAAGCAGTAGTGTGTCATACCATCTCAAATTGTTGCTTTCGGTGACAGGTCAAAAAAACATAACATTGTCATTTTGATCTCTAACCAAATCAAATTCTTCAAACATTTCCAACTCTTGTTAGTTGGGAAGCTAAAAGTATTGATGTGCGAACAGTCAAAAAAGCACTTAATATTGCATTATCCTCATAAACATGGAAATACAGAGCTTATACATCCCATACCTGATGATACCAGCTACTGTTCAAGATCAAGACTTACAACATAGCACCAGTAGAAATCGCTTCAAGTAGCTTCAGCATGGCATAGACTAATTTTCATTGAGAAGAACTGATGACTTGATGTATTCTTTACATTGCCAACAGCAACCTGACATTTCTTCATTCTAATACTATTACCCTTTCATCTTTGATATGATCAACCAGAGTAGCAAGCAACCTGTAAATTTCCTCTGTCTCATAATGTGATGTATCACGAGCTACAAACATGTGCTTTCCATCCCTCAACTCCAGCCAACTGTAACCTGGATCCTTCTTCAATCCTTTTTCCTTCATGAGCACTTTGATGCGTCGAGCATCATCCCACAAGCCAGCTGCAGCATAGACATTGGATAGCAGAGTATATCTAGCTCCATTTTCAGGATCTAACATAAAGAGTGACTCAGCAGCTCTGTTTGCAATTTCCAAGTTCCCATGCACTCGGCATGCTCCAAGGAGTGCTCCCCATGTTGCTACACTTGCTGGAACAAATTCACAAGACAGACACTCTATGAAGTCCATGGCTTCTTTGATTTGACATTTGCGCCCAAGCGCATCAATGAAGGCGGCATAATGTTCATCCCTAGGGCAGACACCATATTCTTTCTCCATCAAACATAGTATCCGACATCCCTCTAAGACAAACCCTGCATGGCTACAAGCAGAAAGAACCCCCAAGAATGTAACATGATTTGGTCTTACACCCTCTGTCACCATCTTTTCAAAGACATCAAGCGATTGCTTTCCATGTCCATTCTGTGCATAGCCTGTTATAATCGAATTCCAAGAAACAATATCATGTTCGGGCATCCGGTGGAACAATGAAGCAGCTGAGACCATATTCCCACACTTAGCATACATGTCAATCAAGGCATTGGAAACAAAGACATTGAAGGTGTCCAAACCTATGCACCTTCGAGAAATAAACCCATGCACTTGTCTTCCTCGCTCAGTGAATCCTAAACTTGCGCAAGCACTCAAAACAGACACTAATGTGAATGGATTTGGAACAACCCCTTTCACCATCATCTGCTCGAAGAGCTCCAGTGCTGCCTCCTCCTCCTTGTTCTGCACATACCCAGAAATCAATGATGTCCAGGAAACAGTATTATGCTCTGGCATGCTAAAAAATACTGCCCGAGCCTCTTCAAGTCTACGAGCTGAAGTGTAAGCTGCAACCAATGAAGTCCAAGTCACAACATCCCTCCTTTCCATTTGATCAAACATGTGCTGCGACGAGTCGACGTCGCCACACTTACCATACGAATCGATCATGACGTTTGCCATTATAAGATTGAATTCGAGTCCAGAAACAATGACGGATGCATGCAACTGCCGGAGAGATTTCAAGAAACCCAGGCCGGTACAGGCAGCGCAGACGCTAACGACTGTGAACTCATCCATGACTACAAAGTGCTTTAGCATACGGCGGAAGAGATCAAGAGCCTGTCTATGAAAGCCTTGCCGTGCTAGGCTCAGAATCATGGTGTTATAACTAACGAGGTGTTGGTCGGGCAATCGATCGAACAGTTGGTGTGCAAGGTCGATGCTACCGGCACGGCAATAAGCAGCTAACATGATGTTGTAGGATTGGTGGTTCTTGAAGGGAAGGTCGTGGAAGGCGGATTCTGCGCAGCGGAGGGATCGGAACTTGGAGTAGAGCTCGACGAGGCGGTTGCCAAGGAGAGTGTGGCGGTTGAAGGCGGACTTGATGAGGCCAGCGTGGAGGCAGACACTGAGCTTGACGTTTCTGGTGGCGAGGCAGTGCTCGATGCACGAGAGAAAGCCGGCGATGGCGCCGGCGGGAGCGACGCACATGGAGTTTGCAGAGAACCCCGGAAAAGTACTCTGCATGACATAGCGATGCGATGCGTCGGGGCGTTGCGAAATTTGGCAAAATATTAAATGAAATGAAATGGAAATGAAATAGGTTGGGATTGTATATAATGATTTTAATAATTTAACTAAAAAAGTTATCATATATTAAATATGGTATGAGAATATTTATTTAACTCTCATTACAAAATTTATTTTGTAATTTTTATAACTTTTAACACTTTCATCCGTGTAAAGTAGTTAGAGAAATAATTTTTTTAAAAAAATCAAAGTGTGAATTTGGGAAAATTACTCTAAAATCCACATGAAATTTAAACATTTGCATTCAGTGTAAGACTTTATTTCTTTTCAATATCTGAACAAATCAATTTGTTTTGTTTTAACTCCTTAACTCATGCGAAATTATCAACTTACCCTCTATTAAATTAAACCCCTCAAATATTACTTATTTCTCTCCTAACTGCCGACGAACTCCCTCCCCTTACTTCGAGCTTCTGCGGCTCCAAGCCATCGACGAGGCAGTCCCCGACTTCCCCTCCAAATCATCGGCAACGGCCTAACCTTCCTTTACTTCGACCCTAAAGAATCTCCATTGACGTTGAAGGCATAAATTGGAGAACCGATAAACTTTACTTTTACTTTTAACCCAATAATCATCGGTAAGTTATAATTTTCTGCCCTAAATTTCAAATAATTTGTTATTCTTGTGTGAAAAATCGAAGCTTTAGGTCATGAGTGTTCTCAATTTTGTGAGGTTGAGGTTGAATAAAACTCGATTTCTATTTTAGAATTGCAAATTTATGAATGAGTTTGTATTGCATCTTCTTTAATTCATGGAAAAAATGAGATATATGGATATTTTGTAGTGATTATTAATAAATAGAGTATTGTACCCAATTTAAGCAGTATAATGCTCAAAATTTTTTAGGTTTAATAAAACTGGATTTGTGAACAAGATAAGATTTAGGGATTAGTTTTCTAGTTGGGTTTGTGTTATTTAGAGACGAATTGATGACAAATTTTTATTATTTAGTTCTTTATTAAAAAAATTCTTAAATCATTATGAAATCTCTAGGGAAAAAAATCTTGAATTTTATATGAATGAAGCTTTGATCTTCAGTTTTTTTATGATTGAATCGAATATTTATGTTTTTGTGGATTAAGTTAAAATGAATTCTAGAAGTGGGCCTTGTAACCTTGACTGAAGGCATTATCAAATAGTCCCAATTGCTCGGGAATAACGAACATAGCTCCTCCTTGTTGTTGGGCTGACGGCAGGTTCCACATCTCATTACTTTGTGTAGGACCGAATATAACAATAGAGGGGGGTGAATATCGTTCGCGATACACAATCAGAAACGCAGGGAAAAAAATAAGAGAGACAAGGATTTACTTCGTTCAGAGCCGACTTCGACTCCTACTC
>JBAMIE010204200.1:0-10807 GCA_037177295.1 Kaempferia parviflora
GCAACACGGCAGATTTTCCTATCATTCTTGGTATATGGCATATGAAATACACATTCTAACAAAACAACAAACAGTATTCTAATCAAAAAATTGTAATGAGACTAACATGATGTTTATGTTGAAAACCAAATACAGCCTGTTCATCTCTCCTGAACATAATTCTGAAGCAAGAAGTGCAGCCTTTACACCAAATATGGAAGGTAAATCTCACAGTTCTTAGCATCAGTAATGAGCTCAACCAAGCAAAACACTACAGTATTGGTTGTATCAGATTCATGTTATTGTAATTAACTAAGAAAAATGAAAACAATGTCAAATAATTAACTATGAGGGAAAATGTATTTTTGCTATATAAATACACTAATATGTACTACCAACTTATTTAGATAGTATGGCCATGGTGTCACACTTTATATATACTTATGTGTGTGTGTGTGTGTACACATAGATAAAAGTAACCCAGTGCACAAAGCTCCCGCCAATGCAAGGTCAGGTATATTATATGCGATCTTACCTGCATCGCAAGAGGTTGTTTCCACGACACGAACACGTGACCGCAAGGTCACGACAACTTCACCATTGCATCTAGGCTCCCCTTCATATATACATACACATAGATATATTATATAAAACTAGCATATCATATTATTAATAAATAATTTATAAATATACATATAATTAATATATAGATAATTAAAATAATAAAAAAATTTATTATATTATATCAATTCAAAAAAACTTTTGTTACATTTTAATGTTAATTGTGTATTTGATATAATATTTAAAATTTTAGTATTTGTTCATTAATATGGCTAAGACTACCCATCAACTTCGTGAACCATTGCATTGACCGATATATGCAAGGCTAAACCCATGTAAACATTAGGCACTTTGTGGGAGTTAAGCAGGGCTACACAAACATATGTCTAAGTAGAGGGAAAATTGTACAGTACAAAATAGCTTGATTTCATAGTGATCAAGGAGCCAAGTGGCATAAATACAATGGTTAAGTGTTTGCATGCTTTAATGCACATCAAAGCACATTAAAGTGTTTGTACAATGTTAAACCTGTACTATTACAAATACGGCCTAGAACTCCAACATGGATGATACTTTTTAAACTTTGCCTCTACATATGCAATAGTTCTCTATTCTTTTGATCTCCTTGCTCCCCTAACTATATAATTCACTAGCGGAACGAAGCATCAACACTTTGGAATGGAACCCAAATTGTCTCATTTTGATCAACCACCAAAACTCCAACTTAGAATGAGATTCAAAGATTTGATTATGTAAATATGATTTTCAACAGTAAGTGATAGAAATTTGAACATCTTAATGCAATCCTAACATGAACAGAATTCTCATCATTCACTTTGCTTTATTTATATATAATCAACCGTGCCACATATCACTTCATTGCAAAGAAAAATTCATATCAAATCGGGCCAAACATAAGAGTAGAGGCCGTAAAAGTTACTATAACTAAAGGGTCAACTTACATTCTGTGATATTCACTTAGTTCATCATCTGCTAGTTGAAGTTTTCCAAAACCCTGCTTACCCTGCTCATTGAGCTCATGAATAGCTTCAGTGATATCTTGCAGATCCTTCTGCAGCTTAACTATTTCCTCTGCGTGCTTCCTTTGATCTTTTTTCTTTTTCTCCAACTCTTTTAAGCTGCTTTTAATCTTTGAATTAATGCGAGATTTTTCCTCCTTCAATTTCAGAAGTTCTGGTTGCTGAGAAAGGCGTGAAAATTTTAAGTATACAATGTACAACTTGACAATATAGCAAATTAGTTAGGAAAGAATATATGACCAGTAGACTAAACATACCTTCTTATCAAGCTCAAGTTTCAACTTTGCAATTTTCTTTTCCCGTATGGACAGCTCTTTGAGATAGCCAGCTTGTTCTTTCTTTTTCACGTCTGCCTCAGAGTCACACTCCTTCTGTAATGAGAGAACTTCCTCTAACTTTTTCTTTTCTTTATCAAGTTCATCAGAGATTTTTTCCATCTCATTTTCAATATTGAAAAGTTGCCATAGGAAATGTTCTATCTTCAAAGATTTCTGCAACGTGCATAGCAAGTACATCTTATTTAATCAAGAAACAAACAAAAATTGTCAAACAATAAGCAAATGCAAACATATACTGAACAAGCAGTTCACTGTTTTTATTGAACAACTAAGTCATCTGTTGCTAGGATTTCCTGTAAGAATGAGCAAACAAATTCCTGCAAGGACTAGATGAAAATTATATAGACCTCCAACAAAAGAATGATGATGAAAGTGGCACCCTGCACCTATCAACTCCAGATTGATCATTTGACACAGAAAAGAGAATCATTTGAATTCTGAATTCCAGTTCTAAGATGTTAATAATTATTGCAATGTGATTCATTACTTTTGAACTGGTTTTTTTTCTGGGATTGGTAGTAAATTAATATGGATAATTGTTTATTTAGATTTTGGTATCAAGTCTATTCAAACGTCACAGTCTTATCCTATGTAGCACCGACACGACATGCAAATACGCGTGTCGGACACAGCAAAAACGTGTCATTGACTTTTTTTACAGTTTGAACAGTCAGACACATTTCCGGACACGTTTCGGGACATGTTTAGGCTCAATTGTAAAAAAATAACAAATTTTAAGGGGAAAATTGAAAAATCTTAAAATTCAGAGGACTACTAACTAAAATTTAAAAAAAAAAAAAAAAAACCCTAAGTTTACTAGCTCCCGAATTTCTTCATCACGACACGCCCCGATTTTCTTCATCGCAACGCAACGCGAGTCACGAGAGCGAGCACCGTAGCGTTCGCTCGCCGTCATCGCTTGCCACCGTCGCCTCCGCTCTCCCTGATTTCTTCATCGCGGTGTTAGTCGCGTTCGCGAGCAGAGTCGCGTTCACGAGCCGTCATCGCGCCCACTCGAAGCGGTCGCCTTTGCTCGCCTGCTCACCGCCGCTCATTTGAGCTCTCCGTCGGCCGCCGCTCGCCTACTCTCTCCAACTCTCTCCATTGGTCGCCCTGCTCGAGCCACCGCTACTCACAACTGCCCACAGCAGCCCTCTCACAGCATCCCGTCGCTGCCCTAAGGTTGATCAGTGCTGGTAAGTTTGTTTTTCTATTTTTTATTTTTTTATTTTTTAATATTCATCGTATCCTAGCCGTATTATGTCTTATATTTTCAAAATTATCTGTATCGCCGTGTTTGTGTCGTATCTGATACGATACCCGTGTCCATATCCATGCAACATAGGTCTTATCTAAAATTGACCTTTCTGTCTCCTACGGAATCACTCCTTAGTGTATTTACATAATACTCCATGAAACCAACAAGCTAAGACTTGTCATGGCTGACTTTAAAATTCAGTAAATCCTAACTTTGTGCTAAAACCACGATCAACACGCAACTGCAACTGAATGTACTATTCCTCTCAAATCATTTCACTGTTAAATTTTGTGAGAATAAGAACTGCTTCAGTCTTTTTGAATTTGTTGATTGTTTCTGAATTATGACATTTATAATTCAATTACTTCTTTAGATGGCTTCTTTAAAATTTATCATCTCTTTCTAAGTAGACTTGACTCCCTCGCATAATCCAACTTGAAATTATAAACTAATGAAAGGGTATGTACATTATAGGCCTAGGATGAATGAGATATCTATTCATGTATGCTTATGGTGATTGGGTCTAAAATCATTAATGAGTGGATTCATTCATATGCCAAGTCGCTGCAGTAAGTCTCATAAAAGGCCTAATCTGCGTCATGATATTTATTAAGAGCTGTCTGTGAGATGGCAGAACCACCATTAAGTTTGTTTCAATCAAGGGACATTTCTGGACAAAAAAAATACCATTTTGGATCCTCAGGACATCAAGTTCTAATCAAGGGAGATCATACAATTGGTCTTTAAACATAGCTAATTACTAGGTTTTTATCTTTATAATTAATTCAATATTTCCTAATAAAGAGTAACAGTGTCATACAAATATTTGATAAGTTTTATGCCACAAAATAGTCACTTGTTGCGATCCATTTTATATTTTTACCACATGTAGGCCAAAATGTAATTTAGGGCCATTTCTAGGCATGGTCGATTTACAGATTTAGATTTAAGGCTCAAACTGCATATGAGTTTGCAATTTGCACGCCATTTACAAGTGATCAAACCCTCTACTACTAGCATTTTCTATATAACCAAGCTTACCCTTCATGAGTAGCAGGATGGTGCGAGGTAATGGATGACCATACAGCCCTTTCCCAGCCAGTAAACTCGCTCGCTTGCCCTCCACATCGCGTGTTTGTCTATTAAATAAAATGGCATCCCTATCCTGATCCAAGATTTAAAATTTAGAGTCGTATCGAAGTGTTGGTGTTTCACCAGAATGATAAGGTTTTAGTATTCTATTGTGTCATGCCAATACAATTTTAATATTTATTTTATTTAATTGAATCATTAGTAGTAGCATAATTAATTTTACTTAATATGCATAATTTTTAATTATAATTAATTGTTTAGTTAATAATTAATTATATTGTTAATATATATTTGTTCTTTTGTTTATCGTTGTTCATTATTTTGATAGCTCCAGTTTTAGAATTAAAAATGTTTGTATCCTTTACTTTTAATTTTTAGATTTAGTTATTTATTTCATTTCATAATAATTTACAATAATTTATTCAATTTTTAATAATGTAATTTTGCAAATGTAGTTTTGCTTGGAATGAGATACCTCTATTAATTTATGTAAAAGTGTTTAAAATTTATTTACAAACATTTAATAGAGCATTCAATATCACAATATATTCTTTTGATAAAACCCTAAATAAAAATACACTTAGAAGCATTAAAAGTATTTAAAATTTTATCCTTTAACTTTAATTTGATTTGTTTATTCCTGTAACCATAATTATTGGATGGACAAAAAATAAAGAGATTTAAAAAAATAAACATTAAGATGAATAATATTTATATTTATATTTCTAAAAAGTAGATATACAAAACTGGATTTGAACTCGGACACAATTAAATTTGAAATTTTTATGTTCAAATTTTTCTTTGATAAATCAAATTCAAATTCAAAATTTGTTTTTCAAAATTAATTTTATCTGAACAAAAATGTGTGAAAAAAAATTAATTAAATTAAATTATTTTTCATTTAATCAAAATGGAATGTTGAATGTGAGTTATTTGTTCACACTTAAATTAAATCTGAACGAAAACATAAAGGAGGACAAGATACTCAACATGTAATTTGACCCCTAGCTACTTCTTATTGCTTGCTCAAATAATTACTGTCGGTGTCACTGTTACAAAAAGTTGGAACATACAACAATATTAGGTATCACACTTTATCCTATTTAATATTTTTATTTCAAATTAATTTTTAAAAAGTTCAAATAACTAATGAGGATAAATCAAATTAATATTTTAAGTTTTATAGTTGCTTTAGGGTTAAATAGATCTTACCAAATAGATATGATAATTTGGATCAAGTGGGTTTAAACCAAACTAAACTCAGGTTATATATAGAAAAGTTTAGTTCAAGTGTTCAACTATATTTAATTAGGTTAATTGTATTTTCATAAGGCCAGACATTTTATAATTATTTAATTAAGTTATATTTTTCTATTCTCTCCCTTTTCTCCAAGTATTTTTCTCTTTCTTTTCTACTTTCTCCCATTTCTTTCCCAAGGTTTCTATGCCAAGTGTTTTGTGTACCAGTAGGTGATGAAACGGTAAATTCTACAAGTATCAATCAGCAAGGCTCAACACTTGAAAGCTTATCCTGATCATAAACAACTTGATTGTTTTGCTCCATCTCACGTTACCCATTTTTTATGGCTAATTAGGATAGCATATAAAATTTTCTAGCAAGCATATAATTATAAATTGTATCTAGATACCTTTTTTTAGAAACAATGTTATAGTGATAAACTCTTTGATACTTAAATTCTTCATCTACACCCTTCGTATCGTGTCAAAATTGAACACCGTCACTTGGAACCAAAACTTCACACTCATACTCATCATGTGAACGTTTTAAAAGTAGTTTTGCTAATATATAAGCATACATATATGTAAAAGGTCATGTGCTGACTAACAATACATATATAGGTAGAGGGCTATCTAGGGCATCCAATTGGGAATAATCCACATTAAATACAACAACAACCAAGCTTTATCCCATTAGGTGGGGCTAGCTACTCCACCACATTGAATAAGAATCGTAATTCTTTAAGTCATAATTCTTCTCCATCATTGAATAATTGAACAAATAACAATTAAATTATAAGGCACATAAATAGGTTGTAATGATCTAGAAAAAGAGCAACTTTCAGATTAAGACTTAAGCCTCAAGGAGTCAGGTGATATTGAAGACAACTACAACAGTAAGACAAAAGAAAAAGGAACAAAGATACAAATACAATAACACGCACCAGCTCTTCTTGTAGAAGCATATGTTTCTCTGCCTCTTCCTTTTGTGCTTTCTTTTGCTTTCGCTCCATCACGATTGTTCTCTTTTCCTGATAAACAAGTGCTGATTTTTCTTCAGCCTGAGCTTTCTGCTCCTCCAGATCATCATAATCTTTCTTAAGCTCATCAGATCCAGAAATTTGTTCAAGCAGAGCAGTAAGTTCTTTAGGATTCTTTGAGGCAATTGACTCAACATCACCCTGCCACAGCTTGTGAATGTATAATCACAAAAATAATCATCACCTACACACTAGTGCTAGAGCTAACCACGCTTGCAAGATGAAACCAGTGTTCTTTTTCTAAAATAATTATTGCAGTGAATAACAAGTTCAAGATAAAAGAGTAACAAAGGAAATATTTTATAGTGATAGCATTATGTTGATAATCATGTGAAAAGTGCATAAATGTCAACAATAGGAAAGGGTAAACAAAGTAGAAGATGCTAGTCAATTCCCATAAAATAATTACAAGTATTTATGCAAGTGTACATATTGTTTGTGACAAATGTATCAAGATCACATCTGACACATTAGTGCCAAAAGAAGTAATACAAAAATACAATGTCAAGGTAAGTTTTTAGTGTCTGGTATCTGGGGCATGAGAAAAACTCAATTCAAGTTGCTGACACGACAACGGTAAATGTACTATGTCGCCCATGCTGACATAAATTCATTGGTATTATTACAATAGATATAGGAAAATTTCTCTTCTCATAAATCACCGTATGATTTCTTTTGTTGGTCATGAGGAGATTTACCACTAAAACATCAAAATGAGAGGGAATAAAAATAGGAGAATCACCATATCATCGAGATAGAAAAATTCTCTTCTCATTACTCATCATTTAATTTTTGCCATCCACAAGACTGAGATGAAACTAAAAGGAAAGGATAGAGGAAAAGCAAATGCATCAATTAAAGCACCAACAATAACATAGAAGAGTAACACCGGAGTTTGAGAATCTGAGAGTATAAACATAGAAGAGTAACATTAGAGTTGGAGAATGTGAGAGACAAAACATCATGTACGTATGCATACTCTAGTTTTAGTTGTTGAAGATAAATACTCCAACACTCATTAGTCCTACATGGAAAAGTATGATACTCCATTATATAAATAAGTACTTTCATAATAGTTTCAGCTTTTGAGATAAATAGTTAGTCATGGTATCAAATTCAGGTTCCCATCTTAGAGCCTGTGAGTTATAGGCCCACCACACTTCCACTACATCACAAATGTCAAAGTTTTAGAGTGATATTTGTGCCCACAACTAATCAATCTGGATCAAATAGGATCAAAGATGTCCCGTTCTTCCCTTGAACAAATTTAGAGTGGCCCTGAAAAACTTGCCAACAGTGGAGCTGCACTAAATCGTCCTTCCAGTTGTTGCAACATCATTGCTATTGTGAGCCTTGATTGCGGTGGTCTAGTAATCCTTGCTCTTCGCAAAGAGAGAGCCCAAGAAATAGAAATTTTGAATCTAAATGGTAACAAATGTGACAGAAGTGATTTGGTTGGTGTGTTTTATTATGGACAACAAATTCAATAGAAACTAGGGATATAAAACATTGAGGATAAAAGCAACGAAGATGAAAGAGAAATATTAGTAATGCCCTTAACCAGCTTATTAGTTGTTGCAGCATTAGTAGAACTTGTTGGTGGTGTAAGAGTAGAAAAAGAGGATATATTACAAGACATGTGAACAGGCTCTCAAATCTAGAATTAAGGGAAATAGCATTAAGGAGATGATCCAAATCCATGTGCCCAAGAGAGGCCTTCCACATCACCCTATGCCTCCAGTAGCCAAGGGCGACAAGCAATGGGAAGGTTCCTAAATGGAAGTGTCTCATGATCAAGGTGTTCTTTGGACTCTTAACACTTGGGCTCCTCATCCACCTCCCCCCAGACACCAACACTCTAGTGAATTTGATATTTCTATTGATCACATGTAAAATATTTTTAAAATAATTAGAAACTATATCAGACACTAGGATCCACACCTTTTTAGATACTCATATCTAAGTCCGAGTAACAGAACTCCGAAAGGATCTAAATAATCAATTTTAGGCATAGTGCAAAAGATGACAAATCCCAAACTGGTGCTTGGTGGAAGATCTTTCATATCTTTTGAGATTCACCCAACAATATAGGATTAAAAGATAAAATAAGTAATTGGTTTGTCCTTATAAAAGGAAGACTAATTCTTGAACCTCTTTCACACCAATGTCATGTCAAGATGTTGAAAATACTGCAAAATGAGATCTAATTTATCGTAGTCAATTAATTAACATGTTGATAAACCATATTCTTAAAAAAAAAAAAAGTTATCATGCTATGGTTAGCCACATTTTGAAAAATAGAAAGAAAAAAATGCTTATCAAATTTTCTATCAAGTTATGGAAATGTTTGACAAAACACAAAAACATCTCCATTGTTTATTCTATGTCAAGCAATATATAAAGCAACTCCCGATATACAATAAAAGCAAGATGTGTAGGCAGATTGACTCGTTAAGTTCCTATTGAATTAAGATCTACACAGGAAAAGCTCTTGCCATCCGTTGGTTATTAGAGATATCACGAAACCATCCAAGTTAAAATATAGCTTTCAAATTAAATTTTGAATTAGTAGATGTTGCAAAAGGGAGTGGTGATGTCATATGTTAAAAAAAGTCCAAGGCAAATATAGATTTCACACATTTTTGTTAAATCATGATCTCTATAGACACATAGATTTATACTTCTTTATTGGAAAAAAAAAAAATCAAATGATATCTTTCTTGAAACAAACTAAAGGAAAAGACGGATAAAACATCAATGATGGTCAACTAAGCCCTCTAGGGGGGTTTCATAAGCATAAGAAAGACCTCTAGGGGGATTTCATAAGCATATGAAAGAGAAATCTTATGGAAACATCATAGAATAAGGTTTTATCCAATTCCTAGATATTTTGTAAATTCTAAACTAAAACAATAGAAATTTCTAAATAAGTGGATGTAGTTACTAATTCATGATCTAGCATGTACATAATGAAATCTTCATTCTCAATTCTATGAGAATGTTTATGAAAGCATTTCATTTCTTCTCTTCCATGGAAATCTCATTTCCTATAATGTATCCTAATTTTTGGCCTATTTCTCCTTTTGATGATCAAGTCAACCTCTAATCAAAATAATAGACCTTGATTATATTTCATTTCTTCAAAAATTAGTAACAAGCATAAAAGCCTTATTGTTGCACCCGAGAGAACCTATAATATAGGGAAATTTCCAAATGAACAATTTTACTGAAATCTTTCGACTTCTTATTTTACTATGTTCAACTCTATGTATTCCTCTACCCATACAATACATTGAATGTAAGTTATGGAGGAATATAACAATGCTTTTGCAATTCTAGTGACCATTTATAAGTTATAACACAAGGCGTTGACCGGCATATCCAATTGTACTCAAGAAAGACCAACTTGAAGAGATCACAAAGACTTAGCTACATGATATGACACTGACTAACGATGTTAGCAGAGAAAGGGGGCAACCAATAAAGAAAATATATCTTTACTAGGCCATTGGCCTTAAAATGCTTAAGCAAATTGGTAATTTATTGATAGCCTCAATATTTGTGTCAGCCACGACTTAGAACCACCCAACATAGTAAACAACTGCATAATAGCCACACTCGAAATGTTCATAACATTTCTTGTGAATCAATATTGTCACACAACAAATTTGAGGTTCATTTAGTAGGAGATGGGTAGAGGAACAAGCGAACCCATAGTGACTTAGCTACCAGAGGCAAAGACTTGAGATGTTAGTGCCTCCATGAAGGAAGTAGCCCCATCTAGCTTCAATGCCAATTCCTAATTAGGTATCATAAACCATAATAAGCACCTTATCCAAACCAAGCTCAAGGCAAAGGGAGCACATTACACTCAAAGGTAGTAGAGTATAGGGATTATTCTTGTATTATTTCACTGGTTATTCTTGTGTTATTTCAGTCTACTGATTGTCACAAGAAATTTTAATAAATCTCTGCGTTCATCTATCACTTTAAGATTAACGCACCACAAGCCACAACATATTGTCTTTTGAGTTTCGACACACCACAAATGAAATAAAAAGAATACCCTATCAAAATTGTGCTCTTTGACACATCAATGTCATCCTTTCTACCCTTATTCAAGACTTAGGAAATTCTAAATGTATAGATGATGAAAATCTCAAAAGATTTTTATAGATGACAAACAATCAAGGAAAGCTTTTAAAAATTATATATATGTATGTATGTGTATATATATATATGTATGTATGTGTATATATA
>JBAMIE010204209.1:0-10806 GCA_037177295.1 Kaempferia parviflora
ATTGAAATTGAAATTAATAGTTTCTAAAGTGTTTTTTTTTTAATTTGAAGTAATTAATGCATTTTATTTCTATTTTTTAAAATATTTTTATTAATATTTTACTAAAAGGTATGATATATAGGCACGGAGTAGATAGTATCCTTTAAACACGATATATTGTCAACCCTGGGCGACGTGGACCCCACTTGCGGGAGCCAATTATATTCCTGGACTTTTCGGCCACGTGGGGCCCGAGCTCTTTGCAGGTGGGGGCAGGCGGACATAGCGATGACATACCCGCGATTTATCCCCCCTGGAAAATAAAGGGCCCACCCTTGGATCAGGTAGCAACGCGGCGGTGGGTTCTCGTGACGAAGTAGGTGAAGACCACAATGTCTGTCCACGTGGCCTTATGCAATGGACTTTTAGTGGGGCAGGCGGAATCCAGCCAATAAGAGGGCGCGGAAAGCGAGAACGCTGTCTTCGAGCTGAGAGCGGCCGTCCCGCAATTAACGAGCAATTAGTTGGAGGTGAACGAGACTTTTCGAAATTAAATTATAAAATAGATTTAAAGGGCATTCTTTTTTTATTTTAGCCCAAAATATTCTCCCATATCTTTCTATGATTCCATCTCTCATTTGTTTCTTACCGTTCGTTCCACAACCATCCGTCCATCAATCCACCCCTCCTCCTCGCCCCCCTCCACCAATCGATCTCTTGTTCCCCATCTGCGCTGCATCCTTCGTCGAGCAGTTGATCGCACAAGATAGAGAGGAGAGGAGAGGAGAGGAGCCGAGGGGGTTACTTGCTTTCCTTAAAAGGGGACAATCCCCGTTCCATTTAGTCGTCTTCGGATTATCCATCTTAACCAGGTACGTTCTCGTGAATCGGCTCGAACCCAAGCACAAAGGCGATTTTTTTCTTCTGTTTTTCGTAGGGAATTCTTTGTCTTTTGCTTGACCAGAAAACTCCTTGCAAATCCTTTCTTTGGTTCTTGGACAGATCTGCTTGTCTTGAAGACGTTTGTTTGTGTGGATCGTTGATTTGGTTGTTGAATTTGGTTCATATTTATTTGTTGTTGTTGTTTTTTTTTTTTTTAAAAAAGTTTAGTTTGCAGTATGCTGGGTTTTCCCTGTTTTATTAATTTTATTTTCTACGTTTCTTTTTAATTCTGTGTAAAAAGTTGGACTTTTGATTCGAGAGGAAATTTCTAGCTTGTTATACTTCTGGCATTCTGTTGGAAAGGCTTCATCTTTTTACCTTGATGGGACAACATTTGGAATTAGGGCTTGATTGCGTAGCGCAACCTCTCTCCTCTTTTTGCGGTGAACAATTTTAGCTGAATAATCTGTTGTTCCCTTTGATTTTTATTATCAAGCTCAACGGATATTTCGTTGATGGGACAAAATCTGGAATTTAAGGCTTGATTGCGTAGTGTGACATCTCTCCTCTTTTTGTTCTGAATGATTTTAGCTGAGTAATCTGTTGGTGCACTGGAGTTTTAATTTCAACCTTGAAAAATATTTTAAATCTGAACCTTGTATATTTGAGAAACAACTGCTGTTACTGAATCAATTTATCACAACTGTGATACCGTGTATGTAATATAAACTTCACATTATATCTGAAATTCAAAGTTGTCTTAATCATTGAGAAGCAAATAATTAGTTTATTCTTGATCACGATGCATATGATCCACCATCTTGTGACACAAGATAAGCAAAGATAGTATAACATTCATAGGCTCTAGGTGATGATTTTATCAATGGAATCTTTTGGACCATCAGAAAGAGTTAAGGTTATGGTGCAAAGTTGAACTTGTTCATTGTTTGTGTAAAGAAAGCATATAGAATCATAATTGGAGAATGGTCTGGAAATAATATTTTTGTTGCCATAGGAAAATTTAATTGCTCAAGGTGTGAAAGTTGGACTGGGTTATTTTCTTCTTCATATGCTATTAATTATGTTCCTTTGCCTATTTCAGTATAAATGGTGGATAAACTTGCATCCTCAATTGAGATAAGGCATGCCTAATTTGGCTTGAACTTAATCCTTGCCTATATGTCTTGAGTAATTAGTGCATAACTATGATTGCACCTTTCATGCCATGCCTTTCCTTTTGTCTCTTTATGCCGCATCATGTCTAGGGGAGGTTGCTTTTCTTGTTCAAATTTCAGTTTGTTGTATGGTAAAAAAAACACATTGTTTCCGGACATTTCTCTTTTTATTTTTGGTTCTTAGGTGTTGGATAAAAAATTATTTGGGTAAATTGCTAAATCCATTACGAGCTTTATTTATTTATATCAATTTTGTGACATTGTTTATTTTCTATCAAGTTGTTGTTAGTTGCTAACATATCAACATGCCACATGAACTAATCCAACTCACAATCCACATCACCTCCTCATTCAATTATATCATTTTATCTTTTATATTTATACCAAATAAACCCCTCATAAAGGCCTACAAACCATTGCAAAGGGTTTATTCGGTGTAGAATAAGAAATAGAATAATATAATTGATTCAGGAGGTGATATGAAGTAGAAAATTGATGATGCGGCATGATGCCGTATGTGCAACTTACAACAATTCAATAACAAAATAGATTTGTCATTAACAAGTAAGTTGTATGTGATATATTTAATTTTAAAAGTTTTGATAGATTTGTTAAAGCCGGTAAAGTTCAGGATAGATTTAGCAATGCGTCCAAAACATTATCATCTTTTAATCACTAACAATGTATTGACCATTGCGAGAGACATTGAACATGTTTTAATGTACTTATCTGGGCAGTATATGGTTCCATCATGAACTAGCTTATATGCATGTGTACTTGGTCTCTTTTCAAAAATCATTATAGTTCACCAGCATTATTCAGTATCAAGTAGTAACAGAAGTATGAAGATTCAACCAGGCCATCTATGCCACATTAAATTACAAAGGTTAAACATTGAACATGATACCTAGGAAACTCTTTTCAGAAGTAATGTAGCTGATTATAGATTGTGGCATACAATAATGTAGTTATGCAACCACTCACTGAAGCTTCACATTATTTGGTTCCAATGTGTTATACCAGCAAAATTTGTTCAACTGTTTGTGTATTGTGTCAGAAGATTATTTTCCAGCTCATTAATGTTTATAACCACCATGATTAGATTATTTTTCAGCTCACTTGAGCTACACATTATTTGCTTCCAATGTGTTATAACTGCAAAATTTGTTCAACTGTTTGTGTATCTTGTCAGAAGACTATTTTCCAACTCATTAATGTTTATAACCACCATGGTTAAATTAGCTGTACATAGATTTTTTGCTTTCTGATGCACAAAAAGTTTGCCATCTTCTTCACTGATTTCATTTTGTGTAAACAGCAGGTTCAATTTGATTTAATGCCAGATCAAAAGAACTTTGCTCCACCCTATGACAATTCATTTGAATTTGAACCTGGTTCTAGTTCTAGCACCTCGATGAATCAGCAAGTCTTGTGGAATAACATGCTTTTCAATCCAACAGAGGTTCAGAGCATGACAGGCCGGATAACAGCATCTGGAGTTATAAATATTCCATGTCTAAACATGGCTAATCAAGATGATGCTCAATCAAGTATTTGGGGCTCAAGAGGCTCTAGTTCTTCTAGCCAACACCATCAACAAGGCATCCATGAAGAAAACAAATGGGAGCATGGCTGGGCACCATCTACAACAGTTACTTCCCGAGGTGGGCCGAGGATAGAAGACAATCATTCTTATGGCTCTCCTATGCTTTCATTGGATACAGTTAGTAGAAGCCTTAATGTAGCTCAAGTTGATGGTATCCAGTCTTTTTCACAAAATAATCCATGGTTCAACAATTCACATCAGAATAGAGATATTACTGCTTCTCAAGTTGGTTTAGGCAACAATCTCTCAGAGTCAACATTTTCTCAACCTCCTTATATGTTGGGTTTCTTAGATGGCGAAAGTGTTTCCGTGCCAATTGATTTATCCTCTGGTGAAAGTTCCGAGAATGTTGGTCTTTTGAGGGAAGATGATGACAGACCAGAGAATTCATTGGATGGACGACGCATATCCTGCAAAAGAAAGAATAGTGAAGGTTCTCCTGGACAGTCTTCAGTAAGTGGAAATGCAAGCACTTCTCAGCAAAGGGACTGCAGTTTAGTGTATTCTCATATATATAATCCTGTGACTACAAACATTTCTAGCTCTGCAGGGTATCCTTCTATTCCACTTCCTCCTGAAGAGTATCCCGTTACTTTGGGTGCTATTGCAAGAGGAGTGGCCTCTGATTGTTATCCCTCAGCAAGTGCAGCAGGGCATGCAGGAACCTCACGGAGAAATCATCGGGTGAGAAATAACCCTGCTCTGCCACATCCCAATTCATGGTCAGTAAATACTATTAGGCAACCAGATTCCTGGCTATATAATCAACCACCTCTTAACATCTCACAAAATCAGTCTCTTGAGCCAACACAAATCCTAACACCTACAAGTTCTCAAAACCAACCTCTTATGCCAATTGTTTCTGGCTTACCCCAAATTGTATATCATGTTCCATGGAGTGGACATTCAAATTCAAGAATTGGTACATCATCAGGCTCATTTAGTGCGGAGGACAGAATTGTTGCTGCAAGAGAGGCAAGTCAGTCGAGTAATATGTCGGTTCTCAGCAATTTGGAACTTGTTCCTGCAACAAGTGTAAGGAACATGCCACAACCCCGCACAAACAGGAGTTTAGGCGGTAGAAGTGTAAACATGGCTACAAATTCACAAGCTGGTACAAGCTCAGGGTTGTATCCAACATTAGCTTCTTCTTGGGTACCTCATCAAAATCCTCCACAATTTCCTCCCTTGACAGAAGCTACTTATCCATCTTTATTTCCACCTGGAAGCTCTGAATCTGGAGGTCAGGGTACTAACTTTCCTCCACTACATTCTGGTCACTCTTTTAGCTCACACGAGGTAGCTCAGATTAGAGCAAGTTTGCGTGGCCCACCACCTATGTCACATGCAAGGTCACCAAATTTGTTGAGAAGGCGCAATCATGGTCTTTTGGGTGCTCCCATATCTCTTAGAAGTTTAACTGCTGCAGGGGAGGATAGAAGTAGGATGTTGTCAGAGGTATTTGTCAATCTGGCATTTTATTTAATTCAAGAGGGATTTTGATGCTCTTAACTATTCTTTTTTATATTGCGATTTCACTTCTGCTTTGTTTCTTTTGACCACCTAGGAAACAGTTCACACTTTCTAATGAATTTCTCTTGTAACAATGTGTAATTATTTAAAACGGCAACTGTTGAACACTGTATAATTAACAGTGATACAACTCAAAAAGAAAATAGAGATACAGTTGACTCTTCATCTACCACTTCCATACCCATCGTGGATATATGATACTTTGCTACAATTGGATATATGATACTTGAACACATTACGCACTGATTGCATGTTAAAATTTTTAGAAATAGCCATGTCAGACCTTGATCTCCAAGTTATATATGGAAAGAGTATATTTTCTCAATGAACTTGTGGTTCCAACATAGTTGCTGAGTGTTGTAGCATTTTGTCTTTTCCATCTTGAAATGATTTATATGTTCTAATGTCTAAGAATAAGCACATCCAATCTCAAATTTTCTACACATGTCATCCAACAGATCACACTTCACAGCTGTGTAACTGTTCAATGAGTGTGTACTGCATTATTTTCACCTAGTTTGATCTGATTTGTCATGTTTCTGCAAACAAAACCAAATTTACTTCAAGGTATGATGAAAACAATGGGTTCAGATCGCCTTGTAGCTGAAACTTCACTTTATTTGCTTGGGTGTTGGAAGATAAATCAATCTTCCCCAAACATAGGAAAACTTGGAGGGACAAATGGATCTCCTTGCTTTCAGGTGGTAGACATACTTATACTATCAACTAGATAAATCATCAGTGGAACCCAATGCTCTCTCTAATCCTGTTGCACTGTGCATACACCTTAATAATTCTTTCACATCTTAATGATAATAATTGTCATGGATCTGTCATAATTATTTTTTTAAGGCTATTTAAATTGGTAATAATTGCTTAGTTACCCTATTTGGGAGTCAAATTGTATGAATGACTACTAAAATGTCATTCAAGTCCATTCAATTTTCAAATTGCGGCCACCATATTATGAGTCTTGATAAATCTTTAAACTAGCCAAGTCTAAGTCCAGTCTGCAATCTATTCACCATGTTTTTTTTCATGCTAAAAATTTTGAGCTCATATTGACCTTGAGAGTTATTGCTCGAGCTTGAGCTTAGGAATGAAAGGGAAGATGTTAGGTTTATAAAAATACAATAGAGATCCTCTGGACTACAATCCCTGGTCCATTCCTGGTCGTTGGATCGAAGGTAAGATCCAAGTACTGATCCATCTTGATAAGATCCAACGGCTGATGTGCAGTGGACTAGGAATGGATCAGGGATTGTAATCCAGAGAATCCCAACTCATAAAAATATGTAGTGAAGGACAATGCTTGGATAGTTTGGTAGCAAGATGTCAGATCACATGGGCCTATAAGCTAAAGATACGGATTGTCTGAAGAAGTGGTTCAATGGTGGTTGTTGTGGGTGGAGCCACAGTTCGAACAGCTAGGGATGACATGAGCAAATGGAGATGTTAGACAAGGAATAAGAGTCGAATGCAGGAAGTTGGGAAAGTGACTTTAAGGTTTCATGAAGGGTGAGGCAACATGTTGTTTAGTGGCAGTAGAAATCAAAAGTTGTGTGATTCTAGGAGTATAACGATTAGGAGAGGAAAAATGATAGGGTTTTATGGATGAAATGGAAGATGTGAAGACAACAATAGACCAAGAGAAGGATAAGTGTAGCTCCTGCAATGTTGAAATAAGGAGAGAACTGGTATATAATATTTTTTTATTACTACTCAGCATTAGATGAATGTGGGAAATACTCTAACTCTGATTGATGGGTCACTTATTGCCAAAGCTTGAACTATGAAGGAAAGCTCAAACTGCGCATTTACACTAGCGTGTCTAGTTGATGATGCTTACTGTTTCTTTAGTGTTAATGCTCTGACAGTTGTAACTTCCTAGCTTCTTACCACATAGGTTTACATGGAACTATTCTTTGCTTCATTCTAATCCTCACAATTATCTTTACTGCTCAAACATCTCTGTGGAAGCTATGCACTTTTCCTCAGTGTTCTTACATATATTTCTTGTATCAGATCCGTCATGCATTGGAATCCTTGCGCCGAGGAGATGGTCTTCGATTTGAGGTGAGTGTTTTACCAGTTTTATTATCCAGTATTGAGTAGCAACTAGTAAGGATGCATTTTTTTATTCAAAGAAAAATGAGACTACAGAAGGATGGACTATTATGTCTGGCCGATTAATGGCTCAAATAGATAAACATGATTTTAAGGCAACTAATATTAGTATATTATTGTTGCTACAAGATGATTCATGGGATAGCAAATTTGCACGAGATGTTCCAAGGGATTTAGTTGCTAGGAATGCAATGCATGTAGTGATATTTACATGTTTGTGTCAACAAAGGTAGTGACAGAAATGTGATTATACTTTGTTCTAGTTTTCAATACTATCACTTGTGAGTTTAACAATATCATTTAATCTTTTTCGAATTTAAAAGCATAGTAAGCTATATATTTTAAATGCAACCTAAGTTAATCGAAAATATACTATATGATCACCATTTTACATATAATATTAATAGGCCAATCTATTGTCATGACCTGTTGTAGTAATTTTGTAGATATTTTTAACCAGCCTTTGACATGAAACCTTATTAGGTTGGGCATGTGAACATGGCTCTTGTATTTAAAAGCCGATTGGTGGGTGGGAGAATCCAGGCGTCCCATATAATCTTGTTCACATGGTCTCTGTGACATCATTATACCTAAACAATTAGCAAAGACTGATTTTTCTACTCCCTTTATATCTTTTCCATACAATATGCTTAGTGTCTACACTTACTTAAAGCTAGGTTTATGCAGTTTACCATGTTGGGTAGCTGATTTGCATTTGAATTATATTTTTTCTGCTATTTGATTATTTTCTCTGGATCGGGTTGACACCAATGTTCTTAAAGCCAAACCGGATATTGAATTAGTAAAACTACAAAACTACCAGATTGACGTTTTGACCGGTTGAACTGGTTGGACCAAATAAAATATTTTACATATATTTTATCAACTGGAAAATAATATTGTAAATGTGTTTTACTTTTTAATATAAATGAGTTTTTAAGTTGAATAATATTATTAATAAATAACTAACCATCGTTGTACGTGTAATATAATATATGAATGCGCATAAATTAGTGTCACAGGCCTATAAATTGAACTTAGTAAGGGTGCGCCAAGGGTGACACTCCATAACCGCAGTAGCAAGCTACTGTAACGGACTCTCCCTCATAGAAAATTAATTTAATTTTTTATATTAGATATTAAACTGGTAAGAACAGATACTACACTTGATCTTAGCCAAAAGTCGAGAAAGATATGCTTTCTAACGTCCACAACCCAAGGTATTTATAGAATCTTTTTTGCTCGCAGTATTGCTAATCTTAAGATGTGAGACTAAAGAGAACCATGGTATTTATAGACCTTAACATAATGGATAAATACTTATTAATGATAAAAATTCTCAATAATACGCCATAGCTGAGTCTCGAACTCTAATCCCTAATTGATTAAAGAGAAAAATTCCCAATAATATGCCGCAGCTGAGTCTCGAACTGTAGATTCATGATTGATTAATGAAAAAAATTCTCAATAATACGCCGCATCTAGTATTGAACTCTAGATCCCTGATTGAAATTACTAATAAATCTTGAAATTATTTTCGGTATGAAAAGAAAAAAAAGACACTAACGTAATTTACTCTTGTGTTTCACCAAATTAATTGAAAGTTAGTTAGTAAAGGGTGCAGATTCTTAATAAAATAGTTAGATGATAAAATTGATGGTTGAACTGTCAGCTTAGAAAATATATAAACTAAACTTTATATGCATAATATATTTTCTATCAATTAATAACCTTATTGAAAATTAGTAATAAAAAATTTAGTTAAGCATTTAAAATTTATGTTTTAGCTATTTTCTAGAATTTATATACAATAAACGTTATACAAAATATATTATTTTTTGTTCAATATGAATGATAGTTATATGTAACAATTTTATGGGGGGTAAGATATGTAATAGAAACATTGTATAAATAATTCATTTTAATGGATAAAAGAGAAAAATTGTATTAAGTACCACTGCCTTAATAGTTAATAGCTGTTATTTAGAAAAAGAATTAAGAAATACTTTCCTTAATAGTTGATAGCTATTATTTAGGAAAAATAATAATAAATGAATAAAATGAAAGTTGATCACTTGTCATCGAAAAGAAGTGCAATGGCACAACCAAGTGCTTACATCTAATTTATTCTGAATTTCACAGTTTTATAACAAGTTTAATTGGGTTCCACTGGTTTTTAAGGAAGCCAGTTTTTGAATCAAATCAGACTAGCCTGGCCGGCATTTCTCGGTTTAACTGGTCTTGTCCAGTTTTAACAACATTGGTTGACATACACTTGTCGATATTACCAGGATTCCTTGTTTGTTGTTGTACTTCAATGGTTTCACAAACATACAGTACCGTTCCATTTTGTGTAGTTTGATAGGCCTTGTCTTAACTGTCCAGGATGTGTTTATTCTTGATCAGACTCTGATTTTGGCGGGCAGCGATTTGCACGATAGGCATAGAGACATGCGTCTTGATGTTGATAATATGTCATACGAGGTATGAATGTCCAACATGATGCAAACTTTGAACTAATAATCCAATTTCATCATTTTCCTATGATTTTTGGTCTTTTTAATTTATAAAAACATTTTACTGAAACCAAGTATGCACTTTTGTCATAGGAACTCTTGGCATTGGAAGAAAGGATAGGTGATGTCTGCACTGGATTGACTGAAGAAAAAGTTATCAAGTGTCTAAAACAACGAAAGCATTCATTGACAACTCTCGGAAATACTATGGAACACGAACCGTGCAGTATCTGCCAGGTATTTGTCTAATTGTTCAACCTCATCAAACAGTCTTCAGTAACTGATGGAATCTTACTCTGCGATCGTCTTAGGAAGAATATGTTGAAGGTGATGGACTTGGGATCTTGGATTGTGGGCACGACTTCCACACAGCTTGCATCAAGCAGTGGCTGATGCATAAGAATCTTTGCCCCATTTGCAAAAATACTGCTCTTCACACATGATGATGCTCTGTTGGTGTGACTCAGGTTATCAAACTCAATCAGGGAGGGTCCTCGAGTAACTTGATTCATCACATCGGATTATTGTAGCCTAAAATTAAACGCAGAATGCTTTATTTTTCTGAGATTCCAACTGTCAAATTTTTCCAATGGCTCAAATTGGAGTCAGTTGACTGAAACTACCCTACTTTTCAATAATTAAGCAAACTCTAAACTGGCGAAAATATGGTGAAATAGGTCTTTATGGTTTGATGCTTCATTGTCAAGGGGTAGTGGGGTGGATGCCTCCCTTCAAGACTGAAGACTGATGCTGCTACTGGAGAGTTTGTATTGTTAAACTTTATGGCATCATGATTCTATTTTCTGTATGGATTGCTTCAATATAATGCAACTTTGCCAATGAATGCTACTTGATTTGTTTCCTTTCATTTGTTATGTTATATTGCCGACTGTTTTCAAACTCGAATTTGTCTATCTAACCAAACTGTGACTTGGTTGGAGTTTGACAAAAATGAGTTAATTTTACTTGCATTTGTTTGTCTAACCAA
>JBAMIE010204218.1:0-10806 GCA_037177295.1 Kaempferia parviflora
AACATGTGATCCTCTTTGACCCACTTAGACTTCCCTTTGCCTAACTCTCGAGTTAGGACTTTGCTTTGCCTAACCTCCAGTTAGGACTTTCCTCTACCTAACCCTCGAGTTAGGACTTTATCTTGTTTAACTTACAGTTTGAACTTTTTCTCTGCCTAACCCTTGAGTTAAGATTTTGCCTTAGTTAACCTCCAGTTAGGAATTTCTAGTCAAGTATCTAGTCCTCCATGACCTACTTGACTTCTCTCACACATATTGTCAAATATTCAGTCAACCTTAACCTACTTGACCTCTTCTCACATATTATCCAAGCCTTAAAACTCAAGCTTCACTACAAGAAAAATGCTCATAGACACCAGTGGAACAACATAAGTTTAAAGCAATTTTCGGTATCTTTGAGTATTTTAAATCAGTTTTTTTAAAAAATGGTGTCTATGAGCGCATATTTGCGCTCATAGACATCGATTTTTTAGACGGTGTATATGAGCGCCACTTTTTCGATAATAAACACTGATTTTAAAGTGTTTTTTAAAACCCGGTGTCTATGAGAGCTTCCTTGTCCTATATACGAAACCGTTTAGTGAAAACTGCTCTTAAAAGTGGTGTTAATTAAAAAAAACAAAATAAATTTCCCACCTAAACTTAATAAAAAATTTCAACACTTAACTCTTCCCTTTAAACCTAATCGATCCCTTCCTCCTCACTTCTCCTTCAGTCGTCTCCTCCTCCTCCTCCTCCCCACCTTCCCCCTCCTCCTCTCCCTCCTCTTCCACTTCCAAGAGTTATCTCATCTCTTCCTCCTCCTTCTCCCATAACCCTCACCTGACTCTCGCCTTCGTCCCCACCGCTGCCTTCCTCCTCGATCTCACCGGTGCTCATTTTCTAAACCTAAGATATAAATATCTAAACCTAAGAATACTGATTACTCTTCTCATTTTCTTTCCCCTATTCATGATCCCGATCTCTCTCCTGAAGTCATCCCCGATGGCTACCCTTCGTCGCATCTCCTTGTTGGACGATCATTGACCGACCACGAATGAAAGTTCCGATGGCCTTCGACTTTCTCGTGCCCTATCGACCATTGTGGGGATCGAGTCCAACCGATTGTACCAAGCCACCGAGCTCTTTGTTTCCAATCTTCGCCGCCACCCACTACTTGTCATCGCGTCGTCGGAAGGGGGGAGTCGATTTTGGGAGATCAAGGATGTCTCTCCCTCTCTGTTAGTGCCGGAAGCACCAAGATCGAACCTGATTTTGATAATGGCAAAGGATTCAAAGTTAAGCTTATATTATGGACTAATGTGGTTTGTGAACTGTGCAGGAAAGTCCTAGGTAAGTTAGACATAAAGTCTTGACCTGCAAGGTTGAGCAAAGAAGACTTAGCGAGTGAAGCCGAGTAACAAAGTCTTGGCAAGTGAAGTCGAGCATGAAGCCTTGGTCCGGAGGATCGAGCAGAAGTATTTGCCAAGCGAGGACTGCGGACAGGAGTCGAGACGGGTCGAGGTTCGGATGTCGTCGAGTTCCGAGTCTTCGGAGGCCGAGCAAAAGTCCAACCGGAGGTGCCGGTTGACAAAGGTAATTTCTCCTTAGAGGAGTAGGTGAGGATGCGTTCCCCGAAGAAGAAACAGTAGGCATAGGTCCGACCTAGGGTTTCTAGTGAAACCTGGAAGTCAGGACCAAGACAGCACTGGCTGTTAAATAATTACTTTGCATATTATTTGTGTACTAACATATTTTAGCAGGAATGAAAAAGGAATTAAAAAGAAAGAAATGAAGCCTTCGGCAGCTCACACATGAACAGGCGTCCTCGGTGTGGCGGGAAGGCTCCCTCGAAGAGCTGAAGGCGCCCTACCGCTGATAAGTTCGAAGGATGAAGTTTCGTCTTTTGTCTGTCACGTGGAAGCGCGAAGGCGCCCTCAAAGGCATCAGGGCGCCCTCGAGCAGATAAATTTTGACTTCGCAAGGATAAATCTTTGATCAGATTAGCGCTCATCCACTGCAGCTGGAGGCGCCCTCGTGGGCTTGAGGGCGCCCTCCAGAGTGATTTTTCGGCCAATAAAAGGCAGCCGAAAGCTGCCTTTCAAGTACAACAATTAGAAATCAAAGTTCTTGCTGCGCACTGCTCAGATTTAATTGAAAGGAATTGGATTAAGGAAAGCCCTAATCCTAGATGAGTGTAGTAGATGTTCGGATTTATAGTGTTTCATTGATGAATAACATCAAGATTTCAACGTTTCTTTCATCGACAATGAAGTGATGTTCTGTCCTTGAATTCGATTCTTCTCCACCAAGCTAATGCTAGGGTTTGCTGTGTGTTGTGGTTTGATTGTTTTTTTTTTAATTGAAGAAAGGCATCTAAACCCTTGATTTCTTTATTCTTGACTGGTGGCAGTGTGAAGATATGGCTGAATCGGGTTTTGGAGGAAGTTTTGGACAGGGTTCTTTGTCCTTGACAGTCTTTGTGAATGTAACAAAGGCAAGCTTCGATTCTTACCTTTAATCTGAGATAATGAACCATTGTTAATATTGATCTTGGATGCGAAAATTTTAGTTTTTATGTTGAAACAGTGCTGAGTTATTGGAGTAGGCAGTGTTGCCTTTGGACGACAGTTAGGGTTGTGTCGGTTGTTACCTAGCTCTTTAGAGCTTGATCCAAGGTAAGCATTAGTATTAGAATTTTTCCTAATCTATATAGTTGTGGAATTAATCATGATTAATATAACCTATTGATTTTTCCCTTTTACTCGATTTATATTGTTGAATCTGGTGCATGATTGTTTTATTTGATAGTAGGATTGCTTTATCATAAATCAAACTGTCGTACTATCCTGCTTAATACCTTCTGTTTGAATCTTTGAGCATGATCAAAGTTTACTTCATATACAGTCTTGCTTTGAATATCCTTACTCTTTAGAGTAACTGTAGGATGGAGCATCATATAGGAGATACCATGATTGTATGATTTTCTTTACCTGTGTTGTTTCACACCTGTGTTTATTATGAAGTGTAAATACTAAACCTATCTTTAGTTTTGTTTAGGGGATAGGAGCGATATGCATGGTTGGTATCTGTGTTGTAGTAGTTGTATACATGCTGATTGGGTTATTGATTTGACCTTGTGTCACTTGTACTCATTCTGATTGAGTTATTGAAATAACCAGGTATTTATTATACCTATGTTGAGTGAATTGTCCTTGACCCATACTGAGGTGTTTTATTTATGGAGGGTTTGTTATATGATGACTGTGTTTAGTATACTATTATTCATATCATGTTCATCATCTCATGACATATATTGACGACTATTACTCCATTATACGCGAGCTAGTTGTCAGTCATTTGGCTGACCATTCGGCCACTTCGGTGGAGGGAGTAGTAGCTTAGAGTGGAGCCTGGCTGACCATTCGACCACTCAAGGAGGAGTAGTAGCTTGGAGTGGAGCCTATGTACTGTCGTGCCACCCGGTCACTCAGGGGCAGTGATATAGCCGGTGTTGTGAGCAGTCAGGGACCCTGATGCAGTTTTAGCTATATAGCTACCTGCAGACTATCGGCCTCAGATCACACTTATACAGTGATGCTGTAGGATAGTACAGTCGTCATTATCCGACTTCTCGGCCATACGGGGGTCGTGGTTTCCGTGAGGTGGACGGGGTGACCATGGAGCATGCATATACACTTGCATTTGGTGTGTGATGCATCTTATGGAGATTTTTGCATACATGCTTAGTAGATACTAGATGCATGTGATTGTGTTTGTTGCACTTGACTGAGTTATGATTTCCTACATATGATTGACATGACGCATACATATGCACTTTTATATATACCTGTTGACTGGAGTTATACAGAGTTTATAGTGGTATAGTGTTGGATATTTTGGAGAGATACCTTACATTATCTGTAGATGTTGGCTTGGACTGGTATGTTTACTGTTTAGTGTTGAGTATGAACACACTCTTATTTCTGTTAAAACTGTATATCTTTGAACTTCTTTACTTTTTCATACCATGCACTATTTTCGTTTCTATACCCATTGAGTGATTTGCACTCACCACCCTATATGTTCCTGTTTATTTTCAGGTTAGCATATCTTTTAGATTGTGTCGCTTGGGGGAAGTCTGCTGCCAGTCCCACAGTGTTGTTAGGATAGTGGTGTTGTTTTTGATGGTTTTTTTTACGCATTTCATATTACGATTTGGAGTTTATCTTGAATTTTTAGTACTATGTACTTGGTCTTGGACTTTGAACTTATCCTTCGAGCCTATTTGTCTTCTTTTTTATTTTTGGGAGTTTTCCGCTGTGAGGTTTTAGCTCTTTTCCTTTATTTCTGCATTTTGAGTCAGCCAGAGGCTGCAAAATATATAACTGCGTGGTTATGGATATATAAACAGTGTGGAATGTTTAATTTCTGCATATATATTTCGACCGTGTTGGCCGAGGAGAAATTATGATGTATTATGGATTCATATTGTTACCCGTACAAGGGAGATGCTGCCGGGACTCCTCTGGGGTGTGACTATTTATTGGTATCAGAGCTTAGTTTTACGATGCCTATTTCGATGTTTGAAATTTTCTATGGACGGTTTTCTGATATTAATTTCGGATTTATCGGAATTGTAGTTTTTACGATGTCGGTTTTGGCATTTTGGTTATAGATGTTTCCGTTAAAATTTTTCGGATTGTCAGAATTTCAGAATTACGATATTTGATTTGGGTGCCTTTTGTGACTTGTCATTTTCGAGGAGGCTTTTAGAATTTTTCGGAGCAATCGGTTTGTATTTTCGATTCGTGTTCTGGATTTCTCGGCTTGTGCTCTCGATGTGCCTTATTCGAGTTTGGGACCGGACGACAACAAGACAACTCCAAGCTATAGAAAAATAAGGGATACTTCTGGTGATTATCTTATCTCCTGTACTCACTACCTTGATTAGCTTATGGTTAGATACTCTCCAAATTATAGTTGGATTATGTATCTATTTCTATACTTGTCTAATATGTATTTACGGACTTAGTATAACATGATGACACAATGTTACAAGGAAATAATAATAGATTCCTTGTTTTGGCTGGAAATAAACTAATGTTTCGTTGCACATTAACCAACAGAACGAACAATGCCATCATATATTATAGTAGTTATAGTGAAGATGCTTTTCATCTTTGTAGTTGTGTAGGATTCAAGATGAACGAGTTTATATTTATTTGGATCTGACTTTAGCAAGGATCGAATGAAAGTGGTGTGGTGATGCTGCATTTGAATCCTTAACAGAAATTATATATACACAGTTATCTTTCACTTGTATATAAATTGGCCAAGTCTTGTAGTCATGCTAGATGGAAGATGATGGTGGATGAGTGTAAAGAGCTTTGGTAGGCTGTAGTTGCATGGAGAGAATGGGAGGTGTCGGAAGTTGTATTGAAGAACATTGTGTGGGAGTTGTAGTGCCGAGGGTCCTTAGTGGTAATGCATTTCATGCAAGGGACAACATTATTGGCAACCTCAATAGGAGGGTATTGTAGAGTAGACGTTACTCATGGAGTTTACAGGAGATAAAATCAAAGCTGAGGTAGCACTGTTAGAGGTAGATTGAATATAAATTAAGCCAACATGGATTGATGTAACAATGGTGAGTAGTATAGTGTAGCACAGAAAGTAGTGTGGACTAGTTCATGATGGCAGCAGCTATGAGACCGTTTATTGAGAAAGAATAATTTGATGTAGCGCTAGCTTTTGCTGTTCCAGTATATTCATAACACCATGAACCAAGACTTCATACTCTAGAACATTGCCTAAGTATATTTAGTGTCATGGAAAATGAAATCCATGTAGTTTCACAACGTTGTGAGGATCAAGAATTTTGGATTGTTAATATCTTTATTATGGATATTTGAGTACAGGATGTGATGAAATTTGACAGTTTATTTGTATCTACTCATGTCACACGGACGGAGAGTACTTCTACCATCTAGAGAAGTACTGATCATTTTGTTGGATGATTTTATCTTACTCTATCGTAGATTAGAGTGTTATTTGGATTGGGTAGCAGAATTGTACTGTATGAAGATTATTAGACTTTATGGTTTAGGTCTGAGTATCATATTGGATAGAGATATGTGAGTTACCCTATGGTTTTAGTTAAGGTTACAGTGGGCCATGAGTATGAAACTCTGCTTTGGTATAACTCTTCACTCTCAGATAGATGGACAGGCTGAATGCACTATATAGATGTGGAAGATCTGCTGAAAGCGTGCGTTATGGATTGTTAGTGGTAGGTGTAAACATTATCTACACCTGGTAGAATTTGCTTACTATAGAGTGTGACGTAGCGAAAGCATAGTGAGAGATATAGATATTCAGAAGACAGCCTTTCGTACTCGATACGGACATTACGAATTTTTGGTGATGTCATTTGTGCTTACTAATGCTCCAGCTATCTTCATGGATCTGATGAATAGGATATTTCTGGACTTCATGGATCAGTTTGTCATTGTATTTATCGATAATATCCTGATATATTCTCAGTCAGAGAAGGAACACGAGCAGCACCTTCGTATAGTTTTGGAGACGCTTCGGCGAGAACATCTCTATGCAAAGTTCAGCAAATATGTATTCTGGTTATCTTCAATGGGATTTCTCAGACATATTGTATCCAGTCGTGGTATATCAGTAGATCCACAGAGGATAGAGGCTGTCACCAGTTGGGAACATCTGAAGACTGTACAGGAGATTTGTAGTTTCCTTGGTCTGGCAGGTTATTACCGGCGATTTGTCAAGGGATTTTCCAGTATAGCACTGCCATTGACACGACTGACCAGGAAAGGGGTGAAATTTAGCTGGATAGAGTCTTGCGAGACGAGTTTTTGGGAACTCAAACGGAGACTCATTACTGCACCTGTATTAGTGCTTCCCTTAGGTGAAGATGGATTTGTACTCTTCACAAACGCATCACTAAAAAGGTTGGGAGCAGTACTTATGCAGCATGGATGAGTTGTAGCATATGCTTCACGACAGCTGAAAGAACATGAGAAGAACTATCCAGTTTATGACTTAGAGTTGGCAGCCATTATTTTTGCGCTGAAGATTTGGAGGTACCATCTATACGGGATCACTTTTGGGATCTTTACGGACCATAAGAGTCTTAAGTACTTATTCACTTAGAAGGAATTAAACTTGAGATAGAGAAGATGGATAGAATTCCTGAAGGACTATGATTGCACGATCAACGATCATCCGGGGAAAGCCAATGTGGTAGCCGATGCTTTGAGCAGAAAATCACGTTGAGTCTTGGCTAGTCATCGGGTGATGGTTACCGAGTTGATTCAGGGATTCATTGACCTAGGTCTAGAGGAACAGGGTCAAACTGAGCAGGGTATTCTAGTAGCTATGGTTGCTCAGTCACCGATTATGGAGCGGATTAAGAAGGCACAGGTCACAGATCAACATCTACAGTTCTTATGCAGTAGAGTGATCTCAGGTTCCCAGATAGGCTTTTCGTGTGATGACAGCAGGATTCTATATTTTCATGGAAGATTATGTGTTCCTGAGTTGCCTTCCGTCAGAGAGGATCTACTCAGGAGGTACATCGTTCCAGATTTGCTATACATCCCGGTGGTACATGTATGTATAGAGATCTGAAACGTTCTTATTGGTGGGAAGCCATGAAGAGCGATATAGCAGATTTTGTAGCTCGGTGTCTTGTTTGTCAGCAGGAGAAGGTTGAACATCATAGACCTGTTGGTTTACTGTAGAAGATACCGATTCCCCAGTGGAAGTGGTAGCATATCACGATGGATTTCGTGGTGGGACTTCCTCGGACACTTAGAGCACACGATGCGAATTGGGTGATCGTTGATTGATTAACCAAATCTGCTCATTTCTTACCTATTCGGAGGACTGATTCATTGGATAGATTGGCTGAGTTATATTGTAGAGAGATTGTCAGGTTACATGGTGTTCCTCTCAGTATTATTTCAGACAGAGACCCGCGATTCACTTCGCTATTATGGCAGAGTCTTCAGCAGGCGATGGGTACGGAGCTCCGATTCAGTATAACTTTTCATCCACAGACAGATGGTTAGTCGGAGTGCACGATACAGACATTAGAGGATCTTCTGAGATCATGTGTCATGGACTTCGGAGGTAGTTAGGAGGATCATCTTCACTTGGTAGAGTTTGCTTACAATAACAGCTACCACTCAACGATTCAGATGGCACCAATTGAGGCATTATATGGCAGGGCTTGTAGATCTCCCACTCTTTGGATAGAGGTTGGGGAACCACAGATTTTGGGTCCGCAGAGTATTCAGTGTGATGTAGAGTTAGTTGGCACTATCAGACGCAGGATGTCAGAGGCTCAGGATTATCAGAAGAGTTATGCGGATCGGAGACGAAGACCTTTAGAGTTTTTCGTAGATGATCATGTATTTTTGCGAGTATCCCCTACTAAAGGTGTAAAGAGATTTGGTTTGAAGGGTAAGTTAGCTCCCCGCTATATTAGGCCCTTCCAGATCCTTGAGAGGATAGGTGAGGTAGCTTATCGTCTGGCGCTACCACCTTCACTTGCTGGGGTGCATGACATATTCCATGTTTCTATATTGAGGAAGTATGTGTCGCATCCCTCGTAAATTTTGACTGATGTATCGATCTCATTACAGCCGGATGCTACCTATGTGGAGGTTCCTGTGCATATTTTGGGGCACAAGGAATGATAGTTGCGGAGTAAGGCAATCCGACTAGTGAAAGTCGGATGGCAGCATCATTCTGATGAGGAGGCCACATGGGAGCAGAAGGATGAGATCCGTGCATGATATCCCCATCTGTTTACGTGAGGTACGTAAGTTGTTTTATGTACTTGTGATTATTTATTTTGTACTGCTTACTTGCTATATACACGTAGAAAATTTGGGTACCAAATTTTTATTAGTGGGGGAGAAGGTAAAATATCACAAATAATAATAATTAAATAATAATTATTATTGGAGAAATATTAATGTGAGAATTTTTCATAATTTTTAGAAATTTTCTAGAAATTTTTCGGAGGTCGTTTGATACTTTTCCTGGGGTGTTTAATGTGATATCTGAAAAGCCTAGTTTGGATACCCCATTTAGGTGGGAGTTGTTTGTTGGAAAATCTAGGGTTTAATTGCAAAAATCCCTTGGTTAAATAATGAAAAGTCGCCGAATTCTTTCCATGTTCTGCCCAATTTCGTTCTTCTCCGCAAGGCCGAGGACGCTCCACCTCAATCGTCTCCGTCACCGGCGAGATCCAACGGGAATCAACGTCGGAAAGAGGAAGGACTCCAAGAAGGTAACCTCTATTCTCTATCTTGGAGTTGGATATTGTGATTCCTTATTCTTTCCTCTCATATTTGTTTGTTCGTTGGAATAAATGTGTTCATCGTCGAGCCTGATTCCTTCTTAACCTAGAATTTTTATTAGGTTTTCGTTGCCGGTGTTGGATTAGGGTTTCGGATAGCTTTTCTCCTCCGTTTTGGGTTCGGGAATTGACGATTCCTCCTTTGAGCAGAGACTTGATTTGAGTACCGATTCTTATTATCGTACTCAGATTTAATTGATAGCAATTGGATTAAGGAAATCACTAATCCTATATGAGTGTAGTAGATGTTCAGATTTATAGTGTTTCATTGATGAATAACATCAAGATTTTAATGTTTCTTTCATCGGCAGTGAAGTGATGTTCTGTCCTTGAATTTGATTCTTCTCCACCGAGCTAGCTAATGCTAGGGTTTGATGCGTGTTGTGATTGTTTTTTTTTTAATTGAAGAAAGGCATCTAAACCCTTGATTTCTCTGTTCTTGACTGGCAGCAGTGTAAAGATATGGTTTAATTGGGTTTTGGAGGAAGTTTTGGACAGAGTTCTTTGTCCTTGACAGTCTTTGTGAATGTAACAAACGTAAGCTTCAATTCTTACCTTTAATCTGATGTAATGAACCATTGTTAATATTGATCTTGGATGCGAAAATTTTGGTTTTTCTGTGGAAACAGTGCTGAGTTGTTGGAGTAGGCAGTGCTGCCTTTGGACGACAGTTAGGGTTGTGTCGGTTGTTACCTAGCCCTTTGGAGCTTGATCCAAGGTAAGCATTAGTATTAGAATTTTTCCTAATCTATATAGTTGTGGAATTAATCATGATTAATAGAACCTATTGATTAAGATAAGGAATTAGGTTAAGATCGATTTATCGATCGGAAGAGTTAATTGGAAAAACTAGCTAAGGTTAATTTTATTGCTTAGGGTTAGCTATTCATGTTATATATGATTAGCTAATTGAAATGTATGTAATTAGATAATTACATATTATTGTAGGACTTTGATTTGTGTTTAGCTGTGAGACGTGAGATCTTATTCCGACATGTATCATATTTGAGGCAGGTACTTCTTCCCTTTTACTCGATTTAGATTGTTTAATCTGGTACATGGTTATTTTATTTAATAGTAGGATTACATTATCTTAAATCAAACTGTCGTACTATCCTGTTTGATACCTTCTGTTTGAATCTTTGAGCATGATCAAAATTTACTTCATATACAATCTTGCTTTGAATATCCTTACTCTTTAGAGTAACTGTAGGATGACGCATCATATAGGAGATACCATGATTGTATGATATCATTTACCTGTGTTGTTTCACACCTGTGTTTATTGTGAAGTGTAAATACTTGTAACGCCCACCCTTATCTGCTACTCGGGGCGGCGTTACTTACTTGCACATACACATATATATATGAAATTTGCGGAAATAAATAAACAATCAGTTTTAAACATGCTGAAACAACCCTAAACA
>JBAMIE010204246.1:0-10803 GCA_037177295.1 Kaempferia parviflora
CTCCAAAAATTCCCTAAAAATACTCTAAAAATCCAGAAAAATCATACGATATTTATGAAACTATTTCTAGAAATTTTGGGGCGTTACACATATGTCCCAGTAGCTAGACTTGAGTCCATTAGAATGTTGCTAGCCTACGCAGCACACAAAGGATTCAAGTTATATCAAATGGATGTTAAGTTTGCATTCTTAAATGGGCTAATTGAAGAGGAGGTTTATGTAAAACAACAACCAAGTTTTGAAAATCTAGAATATCTAAACTATGCTTTTAAACTAAAAAAAGGTATTATATGGATTAAAACAAGCACATAGGGCTTGGTATGAAAGATTGTCTAGCTTTCTAAATTCAAAAGGATATAAAGAAGGGCAAATTGATCCAACACTTTATAAAAAATCCTTTGACTTAGACATATTTATAGCCCAAATTTATGTAGATGATATAGTATTTGGATCAACCAATTCTATTTTTTTTAATGAATTCATAACTTTAATGGAAAAAAAGTTTGAAATGAGCTTTGTTAGGGAGTTAAATTTCTTTTTAGGATTACAAATCAAACAAACTAAAGAAAAAAAACTATGTACACCAAAGTAAATACACAAAAGAGCTAATTAGAAAATTTGGTATGGAAAACTCTAAAGAACTAAAAACACCCATGACAACTAACATAAACTTAGATAGAGACCTAAATGGTAACTCAGTTGACTTAAAACTCTATAGAAGCATGATAGGAAGTTTACTATATTTAACTGGAAGCAGACCTGACATAATATTTGTAGTGAGTATATGTGTTAGATACCAAACTTGCGGTAAAGAATCTCACTTAACAAATGTAAAAAGAATAATTAGATATCTAAAAAGAACAATAAATGTAGGAATGTGACACCCATGAACTACAAACTTCGAGTTAGTAGGTTATTCTGATTCAGATTATGCTGGAAGTAAGTTAGATAGAAAATGTACTAGCGGTGGATGTCAATTCCAAAGATCATCCTTAGTTAGTTGGTTTAGTAGAAAGCAACATTATGTTACATTATCTACTACCGAAGCTGAATATATAGCAATGGGCGAATGTGTAGCTCAATTGTTATAGATGATCCACACCTTAAAAGATTTTAATCTAGAATACAAAAATATAAAAACTTTTATTGATAATATAAATTCTATAAATCTAACTAAAAATCCAATACATCACTCTAGAACAAAACACATAAAAGTTAAACATCACTTTGTAAGAGATCATGTCTCAAAAGGAAATATCAAACTTAACTACATTGAATCTAAATCTAACATAGCTGACATATTTACCAAACCACTACCAGAACTTGAATTTAATAACTTAAGAAGACAATTAGGAATGTATTTTATAGAATAGTTTTCCAATTATTTTTCAAAATTTTAAATTTTAAGAAAACTATCTATTTATTAGTGTTCAAAATTTGTTTTCAAAATTTTATTTTTCAAAAATGGTTTTAAAGGTGCTTTCAAAATTTTCTCTTTGCGGAGTAGCCAAGGACTTACCTTATACACCATGATCTTAGAGACCTAACAGCCAGCATCTAACAAGCACATTAGGATACCTTGCTTGTGTATTATGCAATATAGAAAGGAGTGAGATGCTTAAGACTTAGCCTAAGATTTAAGATACTTATGTGTCAGTATAAATCTGGGCTATAAACAAGATATATTGATCAATTTGAGCAAAATTGACTAGTAACAAACTAGTTGGAGGTCAAATCTTAAATTGACCAACCTAAGTCTATAGCTGTTATCATGTAGTAGTTAGTCAAGTACAAAGGGTGGATATTTCTTTAAGGACTAATTCTTAGATGTTTTATTTTACTTTTAAAATATTTTCAAAGTTTATAATTCTATAACTTGGTTTGACTGTTAGGAAGAATAACTTAGTTTGACTGTTAGGAAAATGGCATGTTTAGGGGAGCAAATTTTTTCAAAATTTTTTTCAATATCACTTCTCCATTACCCCTGTCAAAATTGTTTTTAAAAGTTCTCTATTCCTTTCAAAATGGTCTATTTTTGTGTTTTTTTTCAAAATTTCTATCTTTTTCAAAACCAATTTTTAAAATTTTCTATTTTTCAAAATTTACTATCCTTTTCAAAATTATTTTTTTAAAAAAAAATCTATTTTCAAAATTTCTATCTTTTATCAATTTTTCAACATTTTTCAAAACTGATTTTCAAAATTTTCTATCTTTTTCAAAAATAATTTTCAAAATTTTCTATATTTCAAAACTATTTTCAAAATTTTCTATCTTTTTCAAAATCAATTTTCAAACTTTTCTATTTTCAAAAGTCTATCTTTTTCAAAATCAATTTTTTAAAATTTTCTATTTTCAAAATTTTTATCTTTTTGAAAATCAATTCAAAACTTATTTTCAAAATTTTATTTTTCAAAACTTTCTAAATGTTTCTTATACTTGTTTTTTTTTCAAAATTATTACTATTTCTCATACTTATGTTTTCTTCGTATTCTTCAAGCTATTTGCGATGACCCCTATTTTTAATGTGTGTCAAAGGGGGGAGAGATAGTGAATTTAGGGGGAGGATTAAATAAAAATGTTTGTTTATTTAATTCTACATAATTTTAACTTAACTATGAACATTGATTGCCAAACATCAAAAAGGAAGATTGTTGATACAAGGTGCAGCATAATTGAACCTGAGTTTTGATGTTGTCAAAGGTTCAAGTTAAGTCTTGTTATGATTCGATGAACTTGCGAAGCGTGCAGTATGCTTACTCAACTGGAAAGCCCCAGTCGCGGCTAGGCAGGATGTCTTAGCAGATCGTAAAAGCTAGGCAGGAAGGCCAAGTGGGTTGAGAACCTGACATTTGGTAGGTGAAACTCGATACGTCTGCAGGACATGATATTGAGAAAAAGTCCTGGTGAGCCAATTTGATGCTAAGCAATAAAAGTCTAAACAGGTTTGGAGGACCCGATATTTGGCAGGTAGGTTGAGATAAGTTACTAGAGTTAGTCCAGTGAGGTCGTGTCCTATTTGTGACAAACTTTATGCGCTGATCCAACTAAAGAAACCAATGACAGTTTCTAATAAGTTGAGATCAAGACAGTTCTGGCTATCTAATTCATGCATATTATTATCTTTTTCAACTTGGTTTTGTAGGGAAATTATCTTTATATGAACTATCATTGTTTTGTAGAAAAATGGGTGTTCCATAGATAGAACAAGGTGTTCAGTCGACGAAACAAAGGAAGATCAGAACAGCATAGAATCGATCAGACATTTAAGGAATTTTGAGTTTTGTTGACTGATCAAGTGGATCAGCCGGCGGATCAGCTGATTTCCTGATTTGGCAGCAATTTGGATCATTGAACAGAAGGAAAAAATGGTTCTATCAACCAAACAAAGTTAATTAGTCGATGAAACAGTGTATTTCAGGGATCTAACGGATCATATCGTTGCAAAGAAGGAAGGAAACGACATTCAATCGATGGATAAAGGGTTTAGTTGATAGAACGTTCAGTCAATGAAACCCCTAATTAGTCACCGGAACATTTGCTATAAAAGAAACCATCCAAACCAGATCATCACTTCTGTGCATTCCTCTACGCTACTCTGATTGTGTTTGTGCTACACCGTACTTCATCTTCAAGAGCAAGCTATACACGGAGAAGTGCCGACGATCCTCATTTTTAATTACTCTTGTCGGTACATTTACTTTTTAACTTGCACACTTTTATTGTATTCATACTTGTACAAATTTGCTTCCTTTTGGAAGAACTATTATAGTATTATTACATCAATGTGATCAAGGATCGCGGGTCTTGTAGTAGGAGTCATCACAGGCTCTGAACTAAGTAAACTGAATGAGTTATTTGTATTGTTTTTCTACTTCTGCTGCTCATCTCAATTCTTGTTTTGTAAAACGAAAAGAAAAGTTTTTAGAGTACGATATTCAACCCCCCCCCCCCCCTTCATCGCATTTCTATCCAACACATCCAAATTTGAGGACTTAAGGATAGAAAATCAAGCTTAAACTTGATAAATTAGAAAAATCTCTTATAAGAATGGAAAATTGTTTTAAAGGATCAAAAAAGCAAAACCTGTAGAATCGTAAAGACGCTAGAGGGGAGGTGAATAACGCTCATTACTTTTCTAAAAATCATGAGTAAAATTAAAGCAGCTGAAATTAGAGAGTGGCAAACAATCATGCTAACACAAGTTTAATTTACTTGGTTCGAAGCCTTTGACGACTCCTACTCCAAGGCCTGCACTTGTTGAGTGTTTTTGTTGGACAATCACTATAAGCTCGAGAAGATTATAAAAGTTAAGTATAATTCAAGAATAATAAAATAATACCGACAACAGAAGGAAAGAAAAAGCTTGAGCATCGATTGTCGGAGCAACATTTCAACGTCGTAGAGTCATCTTTGGAGCAGCATGTAAGAGAGAAAGTCATTGGAATTAATTATCTAAAACTGCCATTTGAAGGCCTTTAAACAGGTTGTCTCTGGGCGTCCGAACCACCCCCTGAGCACCCCCATCAGAGTACACATGGCGCTCTCCTATCAAAACTCTATCTCGAGAGTTTATCCATCTTTGGGCGCCAGGATGACCCCCGGGCACCTGGACTGTCTAGGTGCTGGGACCACCCCGGGCGCCTGGACTGTCCAAGCGCTCGGACTAGGTTCGGGTGCTTGGATGTCCTATTTTTTTATCCTTTCGACTTTCTACATAAAAATGTCAGTACAACCTGTAACATAGAGTTAACACAATATATAAAGTGAGTAGTAATATATGACAGTCTCCTGACTGTCCGGTTCTGACTTTGAGTTTCGTTGAAACCCTAGGTCGGACCAACGCTTACAATTCTCTCAACCCAGAACGCGTCCTCACCAAGTCACTCTCCTTCTGTGACTTACCTTACTTACCAGTTGTAGACTTTCTTGACTGGGTCCCTTCACCCAGCAGGGCTTCCTAACATATCTCAACAAATCTAAACTTCAGCCAGTTATCAACCCAACTAGGCTTCCTTTTGCTAGGACTCAAACAATCTGGACTTCGTGCCAACTATCAACCTAGCTAGACTTTAGTATGATATCTGGTCCTTTAGACCTTATCAAGTTCATTATCCTGCACACTTGGTATAAAGGTTAGATCACACAATATCTAACTTTAACTATTTGTCATTCATCAAAACCTGAGTTCGATCATTGGTGTCAACTGCATCAAAAAAACCTTGGTTTAGGAAAGTTAAAGTCATCCAAGGATAAGAACGGTTTGGGATACAAACCTAAGTCTAAGGAAAATGTGACTGCATACTATAAAGTTCCATATGATTATGGAACTAACCCTAAGACTAGAAGTCAATCCAAGTTGTACAAGGGAAGTTATCCCTTGACCTTAAGGAGACTAGTGTGACTAAGACTTCTAAGAAGCCGTGGAAAGTCATTAGGAAGGTATCCAGGGAAGTTATCCCTAGTGAATACCTAGAATACCCAACGAGCACCAATAGGTTTTGGGTTCCTAAAAGTGTAGTCTCTACACCCTAAAATGGTTTAGAGTATATCAATTCTAATGGGAAGGGTAGTTAACCCAACTATGATGAGGTCGACACTTTAGGGCATTTTTAAGATATTGTAACACCTTGACAATGAGAAGTTGACTTTTACTCTTAAAAGAGAGAATGTCTCAAAGGAAATTTGAAGAATTGAGCTTGATCAAATTGTCACAACTAAGATAGAATTCAAAGAAATGCCATGTTGGAATTTTGGCAATTTCTAAGTATATGAGGGCAACCTAAGTTTATTTTTAACTTAGCGATTAGTTAATGATACTTAGATAAAGAATCTAGGTATTTTGTTTTTGCTTGAATTGCCATGTTTTGTATGCCCATCTCATGTCATGACATCATTTTCTCATTCATATTGTTATAAAAAAATGTTATATGCATGTCATACATACATCATTTAGCTATGCCAATTTTTCTTTTGAAAAATACTCATTTGATGTATGTCATAATCATTTACATGCATTATTTTAAATTCCTTATAATTAAAGACAATGACATCAATTGACATCCTTGGTTGGATGATCAAAGTTTAAATGCCTAATTAAAAATGCATAATCCCTTAGTTTAGGGAAAATCAAATTTACATCTGAGAAAACCCATAAGGTTGACTTGTATGTGTATTGAGATACATTAGATATAAGTGAGATGTTAGGAAGATAACCAAAACACAAGATATTGGTTTGGTTTTTTTTTTTTTTTTTTGAGTTTTAGTATCATCAAAACAAATGGTGATGTGAAGTTCAATCATGGGGAAAGTAAGTGTACAAGTCATGTGCATTTAGCCCAAAAATCATGGTTTGAAATCTATTTTAAAAATCATTTCAAAATTATTTTGAAAAACTTTGGTGAAGTCTATCTTTTGATAGTGATCACCAGTGATTAGTTGGATACAAAGTAGAGTGAAAGATTGAAGTTTTCAATGGTTTCAATTTTGTATCAAACTTTGAAAATGGGACATATTCTCATAGAAATCTATTTTTCCCTGATAGCATGTGACATAAATAATGTCTATGTAAAATTTCATAATTGTTTGATAATAGTAAAATTATTTATGATTTTCTAAAATTGAATCTAAAATTATTTTCAGAAATCAAAAAAATCAAATACGATAATCGATTTGGTCAATTGATTACCTCACACCAATCGATTAGGGCAATCAATTGGTAGTGAATTTCTGCAGCACAGATACTCACAGAATCAATTAAATGATCGATTAAGGTTGTGTAATCGATTAGTAGCTAAGACTAATCAATTAGAACAAGCGGTAATTGATTAGATCCTAACGATAATCTATTCGGACAGGCTTTAATCATTGGTAGCTGAAACTAATTGATTTGGATAGGCTTTAATTGATTAGTAGCTGAAACCAATCAACTAAAGATGCTGATTTTGGATTAAGTGATTTGATTTTGGTTCATTAAGCCATGATTAGTTCATTTAACCTTTCCTAACCCTATGAAATGCCTTGATAAGTATTTAAGGGTAATTTTCTTAATAAAAATAAGAAAATAGACTAAATTGAAGTTTAGGAGGAGGTTTAGTTCCAATATTGAATTTTTAACCTCAAAATTCTAATTTTGGATTTTCTAAATATTTAGGAACTTCAAATCATTGTTGGTGCAATGATAGAAATTGAAGCATATCTTAAGGGGAAGATCTTCCTTAAAGATATGATTTTTATTTTTTATTTTTATTTTAGATTGATGACAATAGAAGATTGGAAACCTTCATTATAATGGTTGTATGCTTAAGGTTGAGTATCGAATACATTGACTCTTGGGAAGAGTTTTTTGTGTGTTAAAGGAAGAAAAAATATAGGGTTCAAGTTAGGAAACCCTCATTTATCCTTTGGCATAAGATGAAGAAGGGAGTTGGGCTAATATGAGTTAGTCTAACTTAAACATATTGTCAAACATCAAAAAAGGAGAGATTATTGTTGTAATCGTCCTCGGGTCAAGGTTGACCAGTTTGACTAAGCTCAAATGGATTCGAGCTTGAGTATAGATGTTTGAACAATATATGAGAAGAGGAAAAGTATGTCAAGGTTGACCGGATACTTTGGTGGCAAAAGGCGAATCGCTCACCCCCAACGCCTCCGCCAATCCGTCCTAGGGCCAACATGAAGGAGGTACATCATGGGGGCTACTAGCCCAGACAGTTACTAGTGCATAAGGGAGGGTAGACACTTGGCTTCATCAAGATTTGACCTCCAGACCTCATTGGTGGCAACACCTCATGCACTAGCCATCAGTCCCTCCCATGGGGACAGGTTCACCGGATACTTGACAATATATGAGTGAGTGAGAGAGAGAGAGAGAGAGAGAGAGAGAGAGATCAAGTAGATACTTGATTGGGAAAAGTCCTAACTAAAGATTAAGTAAAGTAAAGTCCTAACTTAAGAGTTAGGCAAAGGAAAGTCTAAGTAGATCAAGGAGGATCGGACGTTGGCAAAAGAAATTCCTAACTGAGGTTAAGCAAGGTGGAAGTCTACCGAGTGACTAGTCCTAACTGCGGTTAGGCAAAAGCAAGTCCAAGTGGATCAAAGAGGATCGCACATTGGCAAAGAAAAACCTTAACTGCGGTTAGGCAAGGGAAATCCCTATACTGAGGTTAGGCACGGTGGAAGTCTACCAAGTGATTAGTCATAACTACGATTAGGCAAGAGAAAAATCTAAATGGGTCAAGGAGGACCGTACTTGGTGATCGAAAGTCTAATGGAAAGTTGGCACAAGAGAAAGCCCAAGTGGGTTAAAGGTTGACCAGACACTTTACACAAAAGCTAGTCCAACTTGGTCAACGATTGATCAGCCACTTGGTAAGGAAGTCCCAATAGGTCACGGTTGACCAGATATTGAGCAAGGGAACCATAAACTCGGATTTTGGGAGTTTAGGATTGAGAATCGATTGGGGCAGATCTAATCGATTCGAGCAATTCTCATGTGAGAACAAGGCTGGGAATCGATTGTGTAATCGATTAAACCTTCCCCAATTGATTGGGGGAACTAAAATTGCGAGAGAACAGAAGGCGCCAGAATCGATTGGGCAATCGATTCTAGCATCCCTAATAGATTGCGCAATAGATTAAGGGTTGGTTTGCGAAACACTGTAAGGTTAGAAATCAATTGATCAATCAATTAAGCCTTATAGTAATCAATCGGGTAATCAATTAAAGTTGTTTAATTGATTAGTCAATTGGTTGGCCAGTCTTTTGTCACAAAGAGACGGAATCGATTAAGGCAATCGATTAAGACTTTAATCAATTTGGCTGATCGATTAAGGCTTTGCGCGAGCAAATAGTAGGCTTCGGAATCAATTGGCTAATCGATTAAAGTCTTCTGAATCGATTAGAATGGCTCAATAATCGATTAAGATTTCAAAAAAGAGACATTCTACAAGTTGAACAGGCAAATCCTACGTGGTAATCGATTAAGGGTGAGCCTAAACAATTTGGAGGCGTCCTAGAAAAGGGTTGCGTCAAAGACCCCTAGAAAAATGTTTTCATGGACATTTCGAAGCTGCCGATTCTTGAGCTCTCGGAGACAAGTATTGTTGCACTTTCTATGCATCAAGAGACATTTTTCAAATAAGAAGAAAGCAAACTAAGCAAGATTCAAGTATTGTAAAATTATTTTCGATTTCTATTTGTATTTGTTTCTTCTCTTCTTGGTGTATTCTCGTATTTGCTTGTACGAAACTTCTCCATCTCCGAAAAGGAGGTATCCATAGTGCAACTGTGAGTGAGGAGAGTGGACCCTTGGATTAGTTACCTCAAGAAGATAAATACCAAGTAAAAATCAAGTGTTAGCATTCGTGAGTTTTCTCTTCAAGATATCCGCTATAAATCATCATCGAAGAAGCAAACAGAATTATTCCCCCTCCCCCTCTAGCTCTCAAGTGTCCTAGCAAATTGAATTGATCGAACTTTTCAACAAAAATTGAACAAACCAAATCGATAAAATATCGATTAATTTGGTTACAAAACGAATTAACCAAAATTTTAGGATTTATCTATTTAAGGATGGATGAGATCGCCGTCTGTGACTCCTCTTAGAGGAATGCCCCTGCCACTTCTTCCTGCTCCTCTTGATTTGTTTCCGCTGATTCTTCTTCTTTCTTCAGATCGGATAAGAAAGCATCCACTGCAGCAGCTTCTTCATCCACATTGATCCGGGTGTTAAGTGTGGATGTTAAAGAGACGGAAGTCAAAGTGGTAATGTGCATGTTAAAGAGACGGAAGTCCCCTCGAGTGCATCAGTTCCCAATACCCCCTCGGGCATGCAGGCTGCTGAGATCACCTCGGGCGTACAAGCTCCCTAGATCAACTAGGGTGCATAAGGTCTCGAGATCACCTCGAGTGCACATGCTCCCGAGGCCACCTCGGGCATACATACACCGAAGATCACCTCGGTCGCACGAGCTCCCGAGATCAACTAGGGCGCATAAGGTCCCAAGATCACCTCGAGTGCACAAGCTCCCGAGGTCACCTCCGACATACATGTTCCCGAGATCACCTAGGGCGCGCAAGCTCTCGAGGCCACCTTGGGCATACATGCTCCCGAGATCACCTCAGACCTATCCAGTCCCAGATCATCTCAGGCATATGAGGTCCCACGTTCTTTTTGGATAAAGATTAATCAAGGAGTCCCTAGTTATATCAAGAAGATTTAGTAAGATCTTTCCTCGAGAATTTCGGTGAATATGGAGGGTGATTAGGGGAAAGAATCTTATTATTATTATAGAAGAAATATTTATTGCCTAATTAAGGAACGTTATAAAGGAAATAGCAATTTAAAGAATTAGGACTTTTTCCTGGTGAGACAAATATGGAAAGGAGTGGCGGCGGGCACATCTCTCAAAGGTACCACATTAGCCCTAATTATGAGGTAGAGTCGCCTATAAATACACAGGAAGAGCCATAGGTAAGGCTCTAAGATAGGTTAAGTTCTAACAAAAAATCATAAAACTCCTTCGTCTTCTAACTTGAGCGTCGGAGGGGTTTCTGCCAGAATTCTTCCAGAGGTTTCCCTTTAACGCTCATGTTAATCTCGCAGGTCTGAAGATCCCTTCCCTTCGTCATCCACCCCTTTTTCTGGTTTGGTCGTTCTTCTGACGTCAGCTGCGCAGACAGTTCTCCACCGGAACAAATTTGGTGTCGTCTATGGGAAGCTAGCATCTTTCACCGGAAGGAGCACTGCGATGGCAAATTCAGAAAATCAACCGAATCAGCAGATAACCTTGACAAGGGAGGAAT
>JBAMIE010204256.1:0-10803 GCA_037177295.1 Kaempferia parviflora
TACTAGTGAAAGATGATTTACTTATTCATCACGTCTCTGTTAGTTTCAATATGAAAAAGATAAATCATGATAAATTATTAGCGTTGGATAGATGAATAGCAAAATGAATTACCATATCTTATTCATTAGAGAGGTAGGTAAATTCAATGAAAAAAAAGAGAGAGGTATCTGTTAGATGCAAGGCTATTTAATTTTTAGAGGAATAAACTTCATGGGAATAATTCTGTCATTCGAATATCAACTGGACTACCCTATTGGGACTGTTTACCGTATCTTATTTAATTCTCACTATCGAGTAGTTGGCCTGCCAATATTCACAGAGTAATTTAATTGTACAACTTGTTTGCCTTTTATCAATATGAAAGTTCTTGATAAATCATGTTTTGTAAATGATGACACAATGCCTTCAAATTTCCAAGATAGGAACGAAGATGACAATCCAGGCAGCTTTCAGTTTAGTGTTGAGACCTCGACACCTTGTCATCATTTTCATCTTATCGATGATTAATTTCTACGTGGAGGTTTGCCTTTGCATCTAGTTCCTCCTTTGGTAGTTTAATTTCCAGACGGATCAATAATTACACTGCTATTCAGGATATGTATTGAAGTTGATTGGACAGATCAATTAGTCATAATTTCCAGGATGTGTTGGTCTAACTAGGAATAAAAAGCATGATAAAATTTTGGAAATGGGTAAACATAATTGGTCTTGGTTTATGTAAGTTTGAAGACTACTATATCATAGAGCAGAAGAGCATGGTTAAAGTCTCCTCGGGACGGTGTGATAATTAAAATATGGGAGCTTGTCACATGAAATCTAGAGGTTAAATCTCGGCGTGCCCGAGCATATACCTTCCCTATGTCTTGACCATGTGTACTTATGACTAATAGCCACCCGTGATTTAGCTCCTCCGTGTTGACTCTGAAACGATTAACAGGAATACTGGAGGCGAATGATTCACCTTTTACCACAGAAGAGCATGCTTAAGGAGCTACTTTCCTAGATTCATTTCACAATTAAAAAAATGTCAGGAAGGCAATGAATGGTATGAACAGTTAGTAAATTAGGTCGGATAACATGAAATTTGAGATGAAAAATGTTCATGGTTGGCAGTCCAAATACCTGACATCCTTGGTTACATGTTCTATATTGAGAAAAAATTTCTACAATTTCACCGTACATAAGAATTGAACTTGAATACCTAGGTAATAATTGAACATCCTTCCACTATATCATGCCCCAAGGGTTATTAGTGACTGAAACAATTAATTGTATAAAAAAGGTAGAATCCATTACTCCAGCGATCCCATATGATCGCTTCATAGTCGCATGTGAAACTTGTATGAACCTCCCTCCATATCCGTGGGGCCGGCACTACGGGAGCCGTTAAGGTAACGGATTTACCTTTTTTTTTCATAGTCACATGTGAAGAGCTAAATCAGGAAGCTATAGTTAGACAAGAATTATCAACCGTTATTTAATCTAATAGTAAATAAATTAGATTAAAACATTTTTAATTAGAGATTAGGGATTTGAATCCATGTGAAATTGCTAGAAGTGGCCGCTTTGATCTTAAACATGGATCAATGTAATGTTTTTGTATTCTTAATAGTAACATTGGTTCTGTAATTATGTGTTCTCAAGTTCAGAATCCATTTTTTTACGTGCTGTTATTTATGAAAGCTTTCAGCTGCCACTTCTCTTGGAACTGGTGACAAAACACATCCATAAGCACCAAAAGTCTCCTAATTGTCAAACCATAACACTGTTGGTGCTGAACCTTGCTCCATTCTACACGGGAACAAAGGGCTTTAATTTGAAGAAAGAGCAACTTTCACATTGCTTTACCATTTCCAACTATATTTGAACTAATTAAGCCCCGGTTTTTTTTCCTTCTATGTTTCTAAAAAAAAATCAAGAAAGAACATAACCAACTGACAGGAAAACTAAAAGGGGCCTAAAATACAAATGTGGCAGGATACAATTTGTTAGATATACAGTGAAATCACCAAACAATTATAGCAAGCCCAGACCCTGATTACTCCTCACTTGAGCCTCAGCTAGTGAAATAGCCATGGCCATCATCATTTGCTCCTCAAAGCTTTCTGGGATAATATGTCCTGGAGCAATAGTCAAACTTTCTGCTGTAGTCCCAGCTTCAACCGTGCCATCGGAGCCAGCATAGCTGGTCCCTTCTTCCGCCACCAGCGACCAGTGATCAGTCGAACTCTCTCCAAATTCCTCAATTGGCACTTCCCTCCTCTTCTCTAGAGAAACTGCAGCAGCATCTTTAACATCCATATTCATACGAGGAGATGAACCTTCATTCATATGTTGATGCTCAGCTAAGGCTGCAGCTGCACAAGCCAACCCACCCGATGGAGATGGTTTCACAATATTTGCTCCATGGGCACTGCATGGCCCAACTGACATTGATGGTCCAGGCAAGATGCTGTCTGTAGTACCTGAATTACCTTTAGATGATTGCTCCTGCACAAAATATACAACCAATAAGTTCGATACCAAAGAGTTTTTTTTCTGTATCAAAATAAAGAATTAAACAAATGACGATGGATGTATTGTAGAAGCTAATGTAAGCAAGAAGCCTTAAGTAAAACAAGAGATACATTTCACAAGCTCGGGAAAGAATATAAAATAGAATAGTTATTCAAACATGCATCTGCATAAAGTTGGACCCCTGTATATCTAAATATTTCCTGAATTCCATGTGCGGATCATATTACCTGAACGGAAAGCCAGATTGCTTCCATTATCATTATGTCCTCAAGATCCAGGTCAAAGTTGTCATCCCTGCATTCCAGAGTAATGAAATGAGAGATGAGAAGAACAAATAGGCTTCATATGACTTGATAACTAACGTGGATAAAGATAACAACAAATTGTCAGACATGTCATACACACTATGGCATTGCATATTTCATTTAACCATAAGAATCCAACAACTTAGCTGATTGAAAAATAAAAGTGTAATCAACTTTCTCCAAGAGCTACCCAACAAAGAAAAGAAAATATGAAAACATGATCTAGTAAATTATTTAATGTCATTCAGGGACATGACTTCAATGACATACAGCAGAAGTCTAGTTTCTCTATAATTTCAATTATAATAGTGCCTTGGTCTCAGCAAATCTTGATGGCAATAATAAAATCTGAACAAAAGATTACATTGACAATGGAAAGAAGGGAAAAGAATTGATGTTAACATTACCAGGAGAGGAAACACTTACATTGTTACAAACTGTAATCTGAACTAGCTGGATTGGTACACAAATACTACACCACCAAGATTATCTGAGAATTATATCGTGAACCAAATTGATGAATTTTTCAAATTGCTAATTCTATCTATTCCTGAATTGTAGGTTCAGTTAAAACTGTAAGACCTAACTTAATAATTTTATATTCTAAGACGCAAAATAATACAATATGGTTGGATCGTGGTGATAGTGAGGTGAAAGTGAACACGGGAGAGGGAGGGGATGAATAACATGTCATAAAACATAATTAGTAGTGGAAAACAATTTAAAAAAAAAAAAAAACAAGCACAAACCACACACAGATACAAGTGATGTAACGTGATTCAGCAACCCCCGGACTCATAGTCCACAACCTATGATCCTTTAAGTGGATCACTCTTGGAATCATCTATGTTTCCTCCTCTTTAGAAAAATGTCCAAAGTAGAGAAATCTCTTACAAGACTGTCAAGGATAGCTTTGGAGGCTTACGACAGAATTCTACAATTTTACAATAAAGCTCAACAAGAGCAATGAAAATAATGAATTAATATCTATTCTTCATGGCCTCTGAATCTTCTTTTCAAGCCCCCTCCATGTAGTGAAATCTTGACCCGATCTTCCCATCTGATCTTTCACTATCAATCGACTGATCCAACTGATTCCATTGGCTTGTGATTGATTCCTATGATGATTGCTTCATTCAAGGTCCATTAGTCGACCACCTTGATCAAATCTTGCGGTTCACGACCAATTCTTTCAATCTCTCAAATAATAAATGCACTAGTCGACTCAGTAGATTGGTCCAAACAGAAACATGGAATATAGTAGGTTTCTTAATCAATTGCATCAATCGACTATTCATACATTTTAGACTTTTAGTCGCCTACTAAGTTGACTTCAACTCATCTAATAACTGAGTTCACCTAAGTTGAGATCTACCTATGCCCGAGTACATTCCACTCAACTCCCAACTCACCTGCCTTCCGCCATGAGACCTTCTTCTGTCAATTTCCCATTAAACTTCTCGTCCCTCATATGCACCTAGCCCTCAATTCTTTTCTTGTATCATCCTTCTCGCTTAGCTTATATAGTGCATCTCCAAAAATCTGCCATCAAACTTTTCGTTCCTCAAATGCACCAAGCCTTTTGGCTCACTTTTTTGCTATCCTTTTTGAACCACTTGCATACTTTTCAACACAACTACCTTGATGCTTGAGTGTCCTATACCACCCTTCTCCAATCTTCCACGACATTTGTGCCATCAGGTACCCAATGTATGTATATCTAAATCCTTGCACTTAGACACGCAAATCAAATACAAAAGCATGGCTTATGTTAAAGCCTTTACCCAAATATCAAAAATCCATAGTTGACCACTCAGGGACTGAAAGTTCCAATAAATATTCTATTTTATGTATAATATAATTAATAGAATGTGAACATTATCACAACAAAGAAATTAAATTCATATCTAGAGCATCTTGAAAAGAAAATTTACTATTATTTTTCAAAATTGAAAAGAAATGACAGAACAAAACATTTCAATCTAGATTCCTCTTTTTATAATATGATAATGTTGATACCTCCCTCACCTTATACTCTTGAATCTTGACGGCCTCAATGCAACTAAAGAGAGGGAAACAACAATCACGGTAAATGAAAAGATGAAGAAGATGGCATCGATGTATCAAGACTTCTTAGTCACTGCTGAATGCTGATTCCACCCTCATTGCCAAGGATGAGGTACAATGAGGCATGATTTATTCTTCATTTATTTCAACATCAAACAGGAAGTTCACAGTTAAATTCTGAATTTCTGAACAAGATTTATTCTTCAACATCATAATCAACTTCAAGTCTCTTCACCCCAATCCGCCTACTTCTATTAGGCATCACAATATTCATCTTGTTCTTTTTATATTGAGATGCTTGATTTACAATGAATAATATGTTTATTTCCTCATTTATTTCACAGTCAAGTAGGAAGTTCACTGTTGATTCCTGAATTTCCCAACAAGATTTATTCTTCTACATCATAGTCAACTTGAAGACTCTTCACCCTGATCTACCTATTTCCATTGTGTACAGAATATTCATTATTTTCTTTATATATGGAGTTGTTTAGTTTGCAAAGAATTAAGTTTAATGGTACAGGCTTCATTGCTAATGGACAAAAGTTTTTTTTTCTACATGGAATGTATTAGATTGTATTGAATCAAACAAAATTTCTCTTGGTCCTTTAAGGATTTCAATTGTTCTATGATCATATCAATTCTTACAAAATATTTTGCTACTATGAGCTCTATATAGGTCAATATAAAAAAAAACTAAAAACATCACAATATCTTTTGTTTTTATGTGACTATTTCTTTGAAGAAATCTTATACCCCTAACTAAGCCAGTAAATATCCTAATCAATTAGAGATTGCATATGTTTCATTGTTTACTGCTTCTATCATCTTACACCTTGAAGGGGACTGACGCATCGGTAAGACTGATACCGTGTGACGTAGAGGTCACGTTTTCGAGTCTCGGAAACATCACTTGCAAAGCAGGGTAAGGCTACGTATAATAGACCCTTTCCCAGACTACGGGAGCTTCGTGCATCTGACTGGCTTTTATCATCTTACACCTTGTCCCTCAAACATTTGCTATTTGTATAATTAGTTGTTTATCACTATATATTTCTTATGCAATTTTTTCTTAGAATGTGATAATATGCACATCCATCATGTCATTTTCTAATAACCAAAATGTACTTGTATTGAAGGACCTTCATCATGCATCGAGGTTATGTTCATAGTTCATACTCATACAAGTGATCCAGATTACAAAATGTAGTAGGTGAAGCAACGGAAAGCAAGAAAACAAGTAAAAAATATCCTACTGTAATATAATAGAAAATTTGATAAATATTAAAAACAAATAAATATTTCTAAGAGTCAAGGCCAATGACAATATAATTACCATTTCATATCCGATCATATGTAATATCATACCAAATCATTCACAAACTAGATAACAACTCAATCATCTTAAAGAACAAACATAGAAATGCATAAATGTATTGTAACAAGGAAATTTTCAACCACAATAACCAACATGATTGCAACATGCATTCTAAAGTAGTATTACTCGTCTATATGGCTCACTCTCTAGATTTGTATGATGATATCAACCAATTACTTATTGGCTCAAATTGCATACCAGACATACCTATTCTGCCTTGCGTGTGGAAACTGCATGCTTGCAAGTGCAGAGCACGAGGCTTGAGATGAACCAAAATTATTTTGCCTTGTGATATTTGAATGGTGAACTGTTTAATAAACAATAAAGATAAATGAAACCGTATAGTTTTCTTTTTTAAAAAAAATAGAATCACAAGTCTAAAGCAGACCAGAAGCAGAGGTATTATTTGTATCATGGTATCCAGCATCTGTTGGAGTCATTATTCTTTTAGATGAATTAATATCTGGTCTCTTCTTTATCCTTTCAGCTTCATCTTGCAACTCTTGCTGCCGAATCCTTATTTGGGCTTCTATTACCTTCTGTTCTTCCTGCATTTAGGCAGCAATCTTGGTAAATAAGATCCATCGAAAGGTAGAATAGAACACTGAAATTCCACAGAAGCAGGGAAACTGAGAAACTTACAACTTGTTCTACGCCCTTCTCCTCTTTTGTCTTCGCCCCACGATATTCCACAGCATAGTTTGAAGTTTTACAAAAGGGACATCTTCTAAGTCAAGTAGACATTATTTATCCAATACTCGATTACTTCCATTAAAATATAATCACATAAGTAACAAAATGCAAGTTAGAACCAGACAAAAATTAGCATAAAGGCATAGGATACTGTGTTGGGCGAGCAGAATGTGATGGTTTCATCTGAAGGAAACACTCTGCAGAAGAAACCAACTTGAGAGTTTCAACTAAACAAAATACAAGAAAATAAAAACGTAATAATTAATTACATTGTACAATGAACATAAATTTGCATTGTACCTGTGCATATGCCTTTCATGCAACACCTGGATCGGTTAAGGCTTGGATAATACTGAACACAAAATGTACATTTAACAGTCATTCAAGATTCCAAGGAAGAAAAAATACGAGGCCTTCCAGACTAAATTTCTTAAATAGATCGCAACAGCAGTAAAGTTAAAGTTGAATAGCGAAGATACCAGAAAGCAAATGGGGCACTCTTCCAGATTGAAAGAGTGGTCATCGAGACCTGGGTAGCAAGGTGCCAATTTGGACTCAAGAATGAGCTTCCTCAGCTTCTTATGATCGATATCTCTGTGCTGATACAGTCCCTGTGGCCGTGTATACTTCTCATCCACCACTTGCCTCCTTTTCCCAATCTTATTCCCCATCAATCCCGCCACCAAAGGAAGAGATGTTCCCAGACGAATTGAAGCAAACCCCCGAAAAAAAAATCTCTTTTCTCCTATTATTTCACAAACTCCTCATCCGCCAACATCTCATACAAAAATGAAAAGTCAACGAGGAAAAAAAAATAGAAACCAATCGGTTGAATTCCCTCGCAGAATCCACCTTTCCACTTCCTGTGCCAAATAATCCTCACTCCGGAACAATGAAAGAAACCCTTCCGAGACTTGTTCCTATTTCCAAGATCCGTATCTCCATCGCAAATCACTAATTCCTGCATGCCAAATAACAACTTCTCTATTGATTACAGACAGAAATCATTCCTGAAGCCCTCGAAAAGAAACAAAACCTAATCTCCCACACAAAAACAGCTTCTCTACTCCGGCTCATCTCAATTCCCTGATCTATATTACCGACATAAAAACCGAATTAAAATAAAAACAAAAGAATAAGGCATACCTTCGGGATCAGGCAGCGAGAAAACCTCACACCACGGAGAACAAGAGAGGAAACAAAGGAAGCCGAGACGGGGAGGAAGCGGAAGGATCGGTTCAACACTCGGGGGCCGTACGAAGCGAAGAACTTTTAGAGAATGATTCGATATTTTGGAAATCTAATTCAGGAAGCAAATCAGCTAATAACAACCATCGCAGCATCGAAGAGAGGAGAAGCTCTCGCGATGCGAGGGCACCAATAAAAATAATCCCCCGGAGGGAAGTGGAAGAGTCTTCCAATTTTGTGACGCCATCGAGCTTATCGCTCCTTTCACCGGCTTCCCTGTCTTGTCACACTCTCCACTCAGGGAAGTTAGCCGGTGACGAAACCTAAACATGACGTCAAAGGGTGACATGGCGACGGAACCTCCGAGAGGAGACCAGGGAAGCGTATCTTATGCAAGACAAGCGATCGGTTTGATCTTTCTCTATCCTCTCGCTCTTTGCCCTTTTTCCAACCTACTGTCGCGATTGACACATTAAATTGGATATCAATATAATATATATATTTTTAGACAAAAAAACACAATAACATCTAAATTAATAGAAAATTAAAGTCAAATACCTCTCTCATAAATTAATCTCAAAAATATCCCTAACGAAGAGTTTCTATAGCTATTGGATAATTTCTACCCACTCGATTATTACTCAATTATGTTCATTTAAAATTTTTATCATTTGGTTTGCTTGTTAAAATATTATTTTGATCATATTATTACTCAGAGAAGTAAAATCAAAATGATATAAACTCACTGTTGTAGAAGCTAGCGACAATCTTATAACAACTAGCTTCAACAAGCTGTAGAAGCTACATGCTAGTTTCTAATTAATCATGATTAAATAATATTCATTTGAAATGTAATAAGTGTCATGAAGTCTCAATCTCATGGAGTCTCAATCAATTATTTTACTAGTTGAAATATTATTTTAACCAATTTATCACTCAAATAAACAAAATCAAAATGGTATAAAATTACTAATCCGGATGATATAAGAGGCGAAGGATACAGACAATGTGGCTGCTAGTTCAGATATGAGAAGCTGACGTCAGATGATGTCATCACGGGTAGCAAAATCCCGAGGTCCTTCTCGGGAAACAGATCCCGAGGTCCTTCTCGGGAAACAGATCCCGAGATCCTCCTCGAGCAAACTTATCTGAGATCCTCCTTGGCGAGGGATCTCGGAGACCATATCCAAGGGATCGCTAGAGACAAAAGTCGTCTCACCTTCCTGGGAATTTTGGCAAGCATGATGATACAATAATAACCCTTTATGGCGAACTATTACACACAATCAACATGATTTATGACCCATGATTGGGATAACTGAATGACAGTTAATACTGTAACGCCTAAACATGCGCTCATAAATGCGGGAACGGTTACATGCGAGGGGGAGGTCCCGCTTGTAGGTATATAAGCCTTGATACATGAAGACGGTAGTTTCTTCTGATCTCTCATACTTACTCAAAATACAATATCCTCTTTCTGATCTCCATCTGACTTGATCGTCGGAGGGGTAGACGCCGGAATTCTTTTGGTGTCCCCTTAACGTTCGTGTTATCATTTTCAGGGCACATCATCTTTCTTAAAGCATCATCATCGGCTGACTCATCGTCTCCGGCTATCCAAACAGTTCTCTTCGGAACAATTACTATTGTAGAACTAGCAACTAGCCTCTATAATGTGTAGAAGCTAGCAACTAGCTTCTACAGGATATAGAAGCTAACATATAACTTTTATAATTATATAAGCTAGTTGTTAGCTTCTACATGACCGAATGATAAGATAATTTTTTTTATAGAAACTAGTTGTTAACTTCTACAAATTGTAGAAGTTAATTGTTAACTTTTGTATTGTTGAATGATCAGATAATATAATAGTATTTTAGATAGATCTGTTTAAATGGAATGCTTATTTAACTTTAATAAGAAATAGGTTATTCATCCGACGAAAACATAGATGCTCATATGATTTTTGCCATATATTTTTTACATTGACTATACTTATATTTTCCTAAAAATAAACAAATCAAATAAAAGTATTCTACAAAATAAAAGAGTATAGATACTTAATAAGAATAAAATACAACACTACTACAAATAAAAGAAATAAATCTAAGGTGCTACATTTGGCTCGCACAACAAAATCAAATAAAAATAGATATATACTCCTATAAAATAAATAATTGAAAGAAAAATGATCACTTTCTTTAATTATTCGTAAAATATACTAAAGAGAGGATGTGCTTTAATTACTAAAGGTGTGCTTTTTTTTAATTAAAAAAAATAGTTTTATAATTTTTAAAATTTACAAACTAACGTCGACTATGTGATGTATTTGATTTTCGTCATCCTTTTTCACGGAAGTATGCATAGGTATTGACAGAGTTAGATTGTTAGATCTATTTGAAAGTAATATATCATCCTAGTAACAAAAACAACAGCCACAAGAGTTCGATAAGAAGACCGGCCCAAACTTTAGGTGAGGCCTAAGAGGGACTTGCCTCATGCACAGTTTTTAGAGGGGTTAAAAAATTAATAATTTATTATATCATTTAATATTAAAATTTTAACATAGGTTGCGAAGTGTTATTCTCATTATCCTAATTTATCCATTGGCTCCTCTTTCAAGGGTGCTTCCGTGCTTGTCTCCTATAATG
>JBAMIE010204265.1:0-10802 GCA_037177295.1 Kaempferia parviflora
GATGAAGAAGTTAAGAATATGATGTGGAGTTGTCTTTAGGTACTGTTAAGAGTTGTTGAATTTTTTAAGTCTGATTCTATAACATATAGTAGATATACTTTTTTATTTCTTAATATATAGGTGAATTATAATATCGAGGAGTGTGAAAAGAAAACTATCTTTTAAAAGTTAGCTAAGTTGTAGCGTGATAAAAAGTCTAAATTGCAAATACTTGTACAAGAAGCTGATGTTGATAAAGTAGCCTCATGAAATTTTAATATTTTGAAGGCTGAATTTATGGACCAAGAGCACTGGGAATTGTTTGTAAAGAGGATACTATCACCTGAATTTCAAGTAAGTATTAATTAATAATATTAGTCACTTAATAGATTTTCTTGTATTCGAAATATTTAGTGGATTCAAATTGATAATCAATTATATATGAATATGTTAAATATATTTTTCTTATCGGAAAAAAAGTGAAAATTTTAGAAGAATCAGGGTAAATCAAGACCACATTCATACAATGAGCCAGAGAGGTTATGCACATTTGGCTAGCATGATGGTAAGTATTATTATTTTTTAAAATATTATAAAAAGTTATGTGAATATACTTAGCATTATTATTTTTTACTAATTATTGTTATAAAACACTTTATATTTATAAGATCAAAAGTTTGGATTGAAGGTCCCATAAAGAAAACTAGATAACCTATTAGTTAAGTTGTTACCGAGAAAATATTAATAAACTTAATTATCTCTTGTTATTATATCTAAAAGTTTTTATACAAATGTCACTATTAACCTAAACTTCTTGTTTTACAAAACTTGTATCTTGTTATTTGTAAAAAGAAATAGAAGAATGTCCATCCGAATCTCTAAACAGAATTAACATTGTTGATGATGTAATTAGCCTTATATTTGGCAAGGAATCTCAAGGTAGACTGCAAGGAATGAGATTTGGAGTTACACCATCAAAAGTTGAAATATTTGTGCAACAAAATGGAACTGTTAAACATATTGAAAATATGATGTATAATCTTCAATAAGAAATGCAAATGAGTATATTTTTACAAAATCAAAGGCAACAAAATGAACAAGAATAAATTAGTAATTAAACAACATGCATTTACTCTTAATTATTATGATTTTTTTATTCATGTTAGTGAAATTATATTATGGTGACATTATTTGACACAATTAGTTGTAAAATTAGGTTGCTAGTGGTGGTATTGGTAGATGTATTGACAGTTATATTCGTGGTGGTATTGATGTCAATGGTGCAATAAGAAGTGACAATGTTTGTAATGTTAGCTAACAATAAGCTGCAACTTAATTAGGTAACTTAGGCAACTAACTTATTGTATTTAGCTATAAATATATGTGTAATTTACTGATACCCAAACCCATCAAAGTCATAGCAGATGGGTGACATCCCCATCTGGGCGCCTGGATGGGGATCCGGGCGCCTCTAGAGTGGTAAATTTTATCTCTGTGCAATAGTTTTGTAACGGTCCGGGGATAAAATTTTATCCCCTCTCGGGCACTCGGACAGATCCAGGCTTTCGGATCGTTGCTGACGTAGACCTAAACGTGATCCACATTACAATGGCCCAAAAGGGCGCCTAGTTGGTGACAAGGCGGTCTGGGCGGTTGGACGTCCGGGCGCTTGGACGTCTGGGCACCTGGACTTAGTCCAGATGCCTGGATAAGTCAATATCGCGCTGACTTGTCCTACTTCTTCTTGGGTGATGCTTCAGCCATCCAAAGTTGAGGTCACCCAAACCCAGCTCTGGCATTCTCCTCGGGCTATCTTTTGCTTTGGCTTCTCGTCTCTCGGAAGCGTCATGCTCGTCCTTCTCGCTCCACCGATATACTTTTCCGTAGCTTCTTGTCCCTCGGATGCACCCAGCCCGTCGACTCGATTTTCATGTGATCATTCTTGTTCGCTACATCTTCTGCTCGAATTCTTGTGTTCTTAAGTCCCTGCACACTCAGACACAAGACATCAAATACTCAGAGTCTAACTTGATTTGGTTGATCACATCAAAATCAACTCAGGATACTTACATTTATATGTGATGTAATTGTGGTTGTATATTTATTGTATTATAATTTTCTAAGATGTGTATATGTGATATTATAATTATATGAGGTATAATAGCATCCGTAGCGTGCTGATATAACAATTGTGTACTGTGAAAAAACATATTTGTTGTAATGATGGTTCCATTATAAAGAAGGAAAATATTGTATCAAGATGTTTTCATGCAGGAGAGTTACAAAGATGACACATTATACAATTCATGCACATACTTATAATGACACCTCATGTGGCATGTTGTTGTAGCAGATACATACAAGCATTGAAGTCTAGCCAACAAGAAGTAATATATAACTTTCCATACAATCTTTTTCTTCTTCTTTCCTATTATGTGACTACTATGCTAATAACAAGGGTGAGCATAGATTTTGCATTCAATAAATTCACTATCTTCATTCCAAAAGATCATGTAGTTATTAATGCAACAATCAACCTTCTTTACATACAAACCTAAACTTTTCACTAATTTCTTTGTACTATAAAAACTATCAGTCATTAGTTGTTGAACTTCAGGTGTTAGTATTTCATCTATATTGGATTGATCAACTGCATTCATTACGTCATGGACCATTGATTGTATTGCATTGTCATTAATTATATGATGTTTCCCCTATAGCAGTTGTGTCAGATGAAGAAGCAACTGAAGTTCCAATTGGATTTGAAAAATAAGGTTCTTTGTGACAGTTCCATTGTAGTAATATGGAACATTTTTTTTTTTACCAAAATATACTTTCATAGTGTCCTCATCACGGAAAGCTTTATTTCTACATTTAGAATGATTACACGGACAATATAACTATGCATCATTCATAAATTATAGATGACTCTTAGCAAAGTTCACAAACTCTTCAACTCCAGTAAATATTCATTTTGGATAAATCTATATTCTAATCTCTTGTACATCCAAGCCTTGTTCATATATATTGTATTCTAATGAGCATAAAATTTCTAACAATACCAACACATGTACAATAAATTTATGACCTAATTTAGTAATATGAAATTATCTTTCTACCTAATCTATTGTGCAACATTAGTAATAAGTTTTGACCTAACATACCTACCTAACAACTACTTAATCTAAGAATTGGTGCACAAGAAGAAAATTCATGTATAGAAGCTATTATGGTCTACAATATCAAAATATTTTAAATCTAAAATTATTATTATTTTTTTTTCAATCTAGATTGAGCTAGCTGGGCTTGAGCTCATGGCAGTCATGCAGCCATCCCCATAGCTAGGCGGAGCCAAGATGACCGAGAGCAACCTGGTTGAGGCTAGCCAAGCTCAATCTAAATGTCGCAAGCAAGTTGGCTGCAGTAAGCTGACCGACTAAGCTCGTGGCCAAGGGGCTGCGAGCAAGGCAGCCGCGACTAACCAACAGAGTGGGAGAGGAGCCGGAGAGCTTACCTGAGCGGGAGAGGAGTCAGAGAGAAGAGATGCGTCGGAGAGAAGCCGCGTCGACGGGAGGGAAATAATGATCGAAATAACTTAATAACGCGAGGAGAAGGAGATGGTCATGCACAAAAATTAAGGCCAAATGTACCAAAGAAATCTAAATTGACATCTGAATCCAAATTTGGTTGGTATTTTACCGAGGAAACGAAAGGGGGTTGGGCATGAGAATTTTAATTGTACCGATAGAATACGCATTCAGTCATCATAGTATCAACGAAATCCAAATCTCGTTAGTATATACTGATGAAATTTGGATTTAGTCAGAATCTAAATTACTGACGGAAACCAAATTCAATAGGTATTTGGCCGAGGAGTCGGGCACTGGAATTTTAGAGGCAAATATACCGATGGAATACAAATTCTATTGGTAAATACCGATGGAATATCAATAGAATTTGTATTTAGTCGGAATCTAAATTACCGACTGAATCCAAATTCGGTATGTATTTGGCCGATGATAAATTTTATCTAATTTCCGAACCTAACTCACTGATCGAATCTAAATTCAGCCGATAAGTACTGATGGAATCAAAATTCTATAGGTAAAATCGTATTAAATTGCAACGGATTGAAATTTGGTAGCTAATCCCATAGCTATTTGAAGATTTGCTGGTAGTGATTGAATTAAGAGATATTTTTGGGATAAAATTATTATTGTGCGCCCATATGATTATTTTTGTCCAATTTTTAATCAATATTTAAGTAATGTTTGATTTGCTTGAATAAAACAAATTAGTTACAGCTAATAAATCAAACTGGCGTCCAACGGGCAAAAACAACGGCTAGATTCGGTCCGAGAAAAGTCAACAAGTCGGTTTACTTAAGTCGACCGGAAACCGGTTCGAGACGCAACACGACAACGGTCCACGAACTAACTAAACACCCCTATGTGTTCCAAAATTTCCACCAAAACCTGGTTGTTGTGAGTAGATAGCGGAAACAACAAAAGGGGTAATAATGTCAAATAATCGTAATGTCTAAAATAACGTTACTTTACGGGTACTTAGCAGATTTGTAAGGGTAAAATCGTCATTATGAAAATGCGCCGCTCCCTTGTAAATCTCATAGCCACCGACTGGATTTGATCGCGCTCTCGTCACCGTCTGCAAAAGATCTTTAGCCGCTTTCGAATCGTCTCGTAGCGTGGTAGGCTCTCTCCCTTCTCTGCTTTCATGGGACGAATGATCCATCTTTATTGTTAGGGATTTCTAGGACCTTCGGTGCATCGGCAATTTGGGGATTTTTGGTTGTGATTTTTTATATCGTTAATGTTTGCCATGTTTTGTTCAAGATTATACGTACATATTCTTTGCTTTGGATTTCCTTTAATTTACGATCTCAAACTCTGTACAAGTATGGATTTGGTGGTAGGAAATTTCTTGGCTTGTTCGTTTCGTATTCCATTATCTCTTATTTTGGGCTTCTTCGGATTTGTGTGTTTCTTGTATCTCGGGATATCTTGATCGCGTTATAGAATGATTGGATGGTCTGCGACACGATGATCTTTGTTAACTATTGGATCGGGGATCGGTTGGGTGCTGAGGACCAAGCTGGGTTTTTTACATGGGGGTTCTTTGACTCTGAGTAAATAGTAATAGGTTAATTTGAGAGATTTATAGATTGGGTACGGATTGCGATTGTTGCCTTGGTCCTTTTCTTTTTCTGACCTTTTCCTTTCATATTTCTCTTGTAATGAGAATAAGAACTTATTTAGTCGGAGAATTACCTTTTTACATCATGAATATTAAGGCCATTCTTCATCTCACCTTGATATCCATACATTCTTCTTAGTCTGAAGAGAAGGAAACTCAATTGGTGAAGTCATCAAAGGAATGAAACATATAAGTTTGTAATGCTATTGATTCTACTCAATCTAATGTGAAAACATACATGCGAATTAAGAAAAGATGACATGACATTGACATGGCTATCTACTTTATGATTCGATAATGCATGTATTTGGATGAATGTTGCGATGTCTCTTTATTTTCAACAAGCAACCAATAAAATTGCATCAATAGTTGACGAATACAAACGTACTTTTTATGTATGCATGCTACCTAAGTAATCACTGTTAAAAAAATTCAATTAGTTGCACAACTATGGGTGGCAATGGAAAAATAGTAGACAATGATCATTGATATATGTATTTTAATTTATTGTCTAAATAGAATATCAAATGAATAAATGCTTCTGACATTGAAACAAATTTTGCAATTTATGTAATTTGTTTGCTGAAATTGTTGATGTGAGTAATGTAGTTCACATGGTCATGGCCACTCACAATGCAGTAATTTTAACTACTGTGAAAAAAAAACTACGTCAAACATATCCTAAACTCAATTAGTTACTAACTGCTGCATATTGTATTAAATCTTATAATAAAATACATTCAATAACATACTTTATGGCTGTGATGCCATTGATATATTTCTTGACTTTTGACCATTAATAACCATAATAATATAATTTATTTTTGAGCAAAATATACCATGTCAATAACACATTAATCTTTTAAATATTTAGATAAATAGATTCATGTTTTTTTAGAAATTCTTATTTCGCCATTTGTTTTAACTTTATCATAAATGAAGCTCACAGTTTTTTAGACAAAATGATACAAAAGATAGGTTGAACAAGGATAATAATTGTACCCAATCCAAGGTGCGTGACAGATTTACATGAACAACAACAGCTGTTCTATAACAAAGCTAGTTGTTGCTACTTCCTTTGTTCCTCCTTCCATTGCCCAAGCCCGAAGAAGGAAGAGATAAGACGGTCCGCATCTATGTGTATATAAGAGTGACCCTTCCTCCGTTCCTCAAAATTCCACCTTATAAACAATGGGATTAGAGATGCTTCTAATTCTTATTTTTTCCATCCTTGTTAGAAATGTTAAGGCCATTGCGAGGTCTTACATTTTTACCATATTTTGTCCTTCTGGTTTGATGTTATTTCCTAGAGTCGTATCCACCCATGTATTGTTTTCCACAGAAAAAGATTGAAATTTATGTACTAGCAAGGCACATTTTTTGTTCTATATGCACCTATCATGATTCAAACATTTTTTCGAAGCAGTATGTATCTTTGCATTCAAATGCACCAGTGCTTCAGATTACCGTTTGTCATTTAAAAAAAAAATTTTTTTTGGTAATTTACAAGGCTTAATAGCTTATTTGATGACCACTAAAATTCCACCAAGGGTAATTCCTTTCGATGGTAGCTTAGTGATGGAACTTCAAGTTCTACTTATCAAATAATATTGTCAAAATGATTTCTAATTTTCTTCCCAGTATGGCTAATGCACTGACTGAGCTGCAGTACTCTGTTACATTTTGAACTTAATTATTCAATATTTGATGTCTAGTAAAACATTTGGACTTAATTATTCAATATTTGATGTCTAGTTCTCTTACATAATCTTCAAAATGTAACCGCTGTAGGTGATATTCCCTTTAATCTTTGAAGCTTGAACGATTCCCAAGCAAGTGCATACAGCAACTTGATTGACAGATTGTTATCATAATCAAAAGCTTGGTTGGCAGCAGCATTTAGTGTCTTCCAATGGCAAGCATGAATTGGAACTTTTGAATTCAAAATAGCTGCCGATTACCTTTTAACTTACATACTTCTCTGTTTGATGGTTGGTGTAGGCAACCAATGAGAATCTCCCTCCAAATGTTATTAGGCAGTTAGCCAAGGAATTGAAGAATTTGGATGAAACACCTCCTGAAGGAATTAAAGTGGTTGTTAATGATGATGACTTTTCTACTATTTATGCTGATATCGAGGGGCCTGGTGAGTGAGTTTTTGAGAACATGTTTATACATTTTTACTTGGAAACTACCAGTTGACAATTTTATATTGCATAATCTTGCAGCTGGTACTCCATATGAGAATGGTGTATTTCGCATGAAGCTTTTATTGTCTCACGACTTCCCACATTCTCCTCCCAAAGGTATGCTCTTTTCTGTAGTAATTTTTAGCACATGAGATAATGTTCCTGCTGCATGAGATAATGTGAGGCATGTATTACATTGGGTATAGTTTGCAAACTATAAAATCGTCTCTTATCTGCAGGTTACTTCCTGACCAAAATTTTCCATCCAAACATTTCAGCAAATGGTGAAATATGTGTCAACACACTTAAAAAGGACTGGAATCCGAGTCTTGGATTAAGACATGTATTGATTGTAAGTTGGGTGGCTGATCTACCTCCCTGTTCTGTAAATTGCTTTCACTACTTGATTTTTCTTTTTCTTTTGCTATAACTATGTTTTCTTCATGCATCTAATGTGAACCATTACTACAATCAATAGGTTGTCAGATGTCTGCTCATAGAACCATTCCCTGAATCTGCGCTGAATGAACAGGCGGGTAAAATGTTGCTGGAAAACTATGATGAGTATGCTAGGCATGCCAGGTCAGATTCTTCTCTCTACCCCCATTAGCACTTGTGAGTGAATCAAACACAGGATTAGGAGAATGAGGTTGTCTGGTACCATGAAGGAGTGAACTTAGAATACAATAGTATGAGGTTCAGTAAATTTCCTGCCTTTAATTTGAGAAGCGCAATTCAGATATTGAAACTTCTAAACAATCTTAATGGCTTTTATTCTTGTTTAATTTAGATTTTAAGTTAAATATATAATAAGAAAGACGATGAATATAAACCATATATTGTGTTTTTGATAATTTTGATTGCTTTTGAAAGTTAAGAGTTTTGGCGCTACAAAACTTGATGATTTCAGATAGAAAATGAAATGGTGTTTTGTTTATATTCTCCGAACTGTTGATTTCATTTCACCTCAAGTTGGCATTCAAACTTGGTATCGAATTCAAAATGGAATGGTGGTCTCATTCCACCACGCTGAGCAATCCACAGTGCTCTTAAACTGGAATGTGAAATAGTTTGCGAGTTTCTTCTTAACTTTCAATTTCACGATGCTCCTATGCAGGTTATACACTGGGATACATGCTCTTAAACCTAAGCCAAAAGTTAAAACTGTGGCAATCTTTGAGTCCACCACAGCCTTAAATGTGGATCATAGAAACAAAGAATCCACTGGCAAAGAGCCCCAGCCTCCTACACCGTTGAGTACATCTTCGAAAATCCCATCACAAGACCAGAATGCAAGCGTTATCCCTGTAACTGAGCCAGTCATCGGAGCATCAGCGCTTCCAAAGAAGGAAGGAGTAGTTGCAGTGAAAGCCACTCAGGTAGACAAGAAGAAGATTGACGCGAGGAAGAAGAGCTTGAAAAGACTATAGGTTTATTAAATTAGGTGTTCCATGTACTTGAGTAGCAATAGCATGAACTGTTGTGGAGAGGACAAGTTGACAACAATGTACATCTTAATTCTATTCTTTGTAGCTTGTTCATCACTTTATGTATGCTGGTAACTCTAGATTTGATCGGCTAAAAATCGGTCCTCATCCAGTCTAAAGTATATTTATCTGAGGTACCATATATTGTTACACCCATTGATACAATGGATAATGACCTTGTTGAGTTTAACCATGGCTTCAAATTCTATTGTTATGTTTTCCCTTTAATAATCTTTCTTTCTGTGGCACAGTTGTGCCTTGTGTAATTATTCAAATTCTTTGATATCTCATAGGTAACTTCTTAAGTTAATTGAACATGTAATTAGGCCTAAACTTATTTAATAAATTATTTTCTTAGTGCTGCATTTATGTTAAAATTAGAATCTTGGTTATCCTCAAATCAAAAAGTACAAGCTAACGCTATGATTAAGTTTTAGTTGTTCATAATTTAATTAATGACTAATCTGCCATTAATTCATTTCATACTATTACTACAACCGTTGATATGTTAATAAAATTGGAGCTTATAATGCTTGCAAATTCTATATTTTAGACCTAAGATTTTTTACTAGGGAAATTAATCGCTTTTTTTTTTCTTATTTAGATGCCGCTTCATAATTTGTGATCGAAAGTCAATAGGGACAATTGCAATGATGACCATTTGATGAACTTGTGTAGAGTTGAGGAACATTTTCCTTATGGTGTAGTAGTTAGACCTTTTAAGTGATTAATGAGATATATAAGGTTTAATCCTAGCCGTAGTGCAAGATTTTCTTTTAATGGAATAATAAACTTAAAAATGTTAGTCGCTTGAATGAGCATTTGTGAGCGCTTCTTGATTTACCTTAGTGGTCGATAAGAAATTTTCATAGGACCGGACAGATCACTTTCAAAATTAGTCGGTTCGAAGAGTAGGATACCAAGATTACAAAAATTAAATATTCTATACTCCAACATTGCGGTGTATTATTTACCACAATTCTATATTTGGACAAAAATTAAAAGAGCATCTTTTTTTTTTAAATAATCAAAGAGGCACTCCACTTTTTTTTTTTTTTTTCAATAGGGCACCCCATCCCTTGTCCAACTGTGTATAATTACTCAATTACCCTTTTGTATTGCTCAATACTATTTCCATTATTATCTCTAGTCTAAATTTCCTGCTTAAATTTTGAATCGATGTATTATAGTAGCTACGATTTTGTAACTAGTACAACGTGAATGTTACATGAGCAAATCAAATATGCATTGTAACAGCTATGATTTCGTAGCTATTACAATGTGAATGGTAGGTGAACAAGATTGAATCTACATCATAATAACTAAAAAATCGTTAACTGTTATAACATGAATATTTTTAAACATTTCATAGCTACTACAATATTTATAACAACTATGAAATTGTATCCGCTACAATGCGCTTGGCCAACTCGAGATTAGTTGAGAGATAAAATGCGAACAATACTAAATAGTACTAAAGGACAGTTGAATAATTGTACATGGTTGAATAGTAGAGTGACACTTTTTGATAATAAATCAAAGTAAGATGCCCTTTTGATCATTTATATAGGAACTAGTTACGTTGCATCTCGGGCATGGGCAACTGACTCGGCAACGCCCACATGATGTGAGCGCCATCCACTCAATTGCGCTTGCTTGGGGTGCAACATAACACAACTCTATGGCACGACTGAGTGAACTCGAGGCATCCGAAAGTGAGTCAGGGTGCCTGACTCACTTTCAGGCGCCCGGATCACTTCCGGGTGCCCTGAGTTCACTTCATCGCCCATAGAGTCGCGCCCGTGTGTGTATAATACGGAATTAATGTGTTGTGCGCCCTCCCGTGCACGACGCCCCTTCGCGACTGAGTGCACAGGGCGCTCGGAATATATATTTTCCCCATAGAAAACTATTTTATTCCTGGTAAATTCCA
>JBAMIE010204293.1:0-10797 GCA_037177295.1 Kaempferia parviflora
ATGATTGAAAATAATTGTTTTGGATATCTTTAATAATATTAATTAATATATTTTTAATAATATTTTCTCTTTTAAATTTTTATTTTTTAATAAATATTTAATTGGAAGCACTCTAAATTAAACTTTCTTGACACTAGAGCAAAATTCAGTGGCTCTTTTAGTACTGAACAATTATCTGTTGGTTAATTTTTATATATTTATTTATTTATTTATTTAGGATAGACCGTAAAATTCATTAAAAAAAAATCCTTGGAGCTACAATAACATCGGCAGCATACGATTGCAATGTTCAAAACTAGAAAGAAACCAAAATAATCCTTTTTATTTTCCTTGGATATTTTACGCCAATAAGCATCTCATGTCTTAAAATAAGATATTAGGGTCTAAAAGAAACATGAAACGGAGTGTGAGATTGGTAGAATGGTAGGTAAAGTGCCTTTTCACATGAAGTGATATTGAAAATGATTTTTCATTTTGTAAGGTTTCTTTTTTCTTTTGATTTTTATTTTGTAATGTTTTTCATTAGCTCGGTTCACTTTCAATAGATAGAGAAATCTATTAGGAGGCTGATAACGATAGCCATCTGCCTAAAGGCCGAAATTGCGTTCTAGCTGTGAAATAAGATTTGCTTGGAAGGAATTTAATGGCATTTTTAATTTTTTTCATCCAGGGAAAGGATCTTATTTGTTTTTCAAAAAAATTATTTGAGAGCTATCAGTTACTAATTATGGCTGGAATAATATTTGTTCAAACAAAAAAAAATAAAAATAAAAATAAAAATAAAAATAAAAAGTTATTATTTAATATTAGAAATTATTAAGAAGGAATAATCGTTCTCAAACAAATTTAAGCCTCTACCCCCGCTGTCTACAGCTCGTCGCGTGATTCCTCCCCACCCGTCTTCGCCTGCTGTTGGGGGAAGGGGAGGAGAAGGCCCTCCGCCATCCGCACACCACTGATCTTCGGTGTCAGAAAAATGGGCGACGAACCCTTGCTCACTCGATGGACCTTCCAGGTTTGTGGAGTCCGCTCCCCCAATCCCTTCTTTCTATGTTACTAAACTTCGGCATGATCTTTTTGAGTTTGGTAGAATTATCGCCACTATTTGGAATCTTATTTGCTTAATTCCTTGTATGCTTAGGATTTCAAGCTAGTTTATGATGTGAAATTCGGAAGGAAGAAGTCGCCAAAGGGCGACAAGGAGGAGGAGGAGCGTAGTTCTGGATCGAATCACGCTGGAAGGGATTATGCGAATGGGGCGGTCGCCACTTCCAATGGGAGCGTCAAGACCTCGTCTGACTTGGCTGTTTATGAGCAGTTCGAACAGCAGGTCGGTGGGATTTGTCTGTCCTCCCCCCTTTTTTCTGCAGAAAATTCCCCTGGATTTCCGATTGCAGCATTGATGTATTCGTATTTCTTTCTTGATGAACTCTTAGGATCGGAAATTTGAGCCACGCGCCGGAGCTATCTTGGACAGATCACAAGAAATAACGTAAGAAAGAGACATCTCCATTTTTTTTTTTTTTTTTTTTTGTAAACAGCATTTTGTCATTGTTGTTGTTCAAAATTGTATCCCGGACGAATAACTCTACTTTTATCTAGTATACAGATTTTTGTCCCACTCCGGTTCCAGTGGCCATTATGCGTTTAACCACCTAGGTGGACCATTAGAAATCTTCTGTTGCCTGTGTTTCATTTATCTCCTGCAGTTAGATTTCACTGTATGGTTTCACACTAGTAAGATTTTTATCTAGATAACACTCATATAGTAATTGATCTTTCAGTATCAATTATTCGTATCACTATTGTCAACTAAAAGCTTCGAAGGATATCAATATGTTTCAACTACAGGAACATTGTGATTGTACCATATTCAACGCAAAATGGTGGAAATCCTACTGGAGGTGTATAATCCTTGCTATTCTTTCCAGTACGTGCATTCATAATTTCATCCACTCTATAGTTGAAGTAAAAGGTAATATCGCTTTTCCCAAGCCGCCCAATATCGCTGGCTCCCGGCAAGATACAGGCCGATAAATTGACGCGGGATTTTACTTCACAGCATGTTTGGAAATCCATGGAATTGAATTCCTTCACGAATTAGAATTCAATTTCATGGTTTGGTATAACTTTTCAACAAGGAATTAGTAGGGAATTGAATTCCAATTCCCTACTAACCCCTCAAATCAATTCAGACCTCTTTAGGTATGAATTGTGAAGAGAATTGGAATTCAATTCCCTTAAACAGTTAAAATGACCACTTTGCCCTTCTCCCTTGTGTTATAAGAATATTAAGTTTTATTGAAGAAGGATAAAATGGTAAAATTACAAGAATTCAATTCAATTCTGTTACTTACTAACTCATTCCAAATCAAGGAATTTAATTCAATTATGTTATTTACTTAACTCAATCCAAATCAAGGAATTCAATTTAATTCACGATGGAATTCAATTCAATTCCATCACTTAAAAATTTTTCCAAATAGGGTGTCAGTTATTAGTTTCAATTTAGTGTTAAGTTTGGTGGTTGCAGTTTAGTGGCTGCTTCAAATTGCTTCAATTTGGATAATTCTAAACCTTTTAGGGATAGTTTTCCGGACTTGCTATGTCTCACCAGTGAGCCTCACATAGTAGAGAGCCTCAAACTATAGTTACTCTCAACCTCTCAACTCTTACCCCGACTCTTTTCAGGCCTTACAGTCCTTCTTGCCTTACTTTAGCCAGCACAGTTTTACAGAGTAAACGGGAGACTAACAGTTTAGTCTTCTCTATTAGCTAGTTACTATTCTACTTTGGTGGTAGATTTAGAAAAGGACTGCGGATTCTTGACATAAGAAAGTAAGAAAAACCAAAGCCCAAAAAAGTCTTAGAAAAGTTACTTAAGCAGCCATGGAGGCACGAATAATTTACAATAAACGGATTACAAGTAGGAAATAAGAAGGAACTTGTAGAAAAACTTTGGGGGGTTGCACCCGTTGGAAATTGACTCTAAGATCTATTAGAGCAAACACCTATGCACGTACCAATATTGCCGGCCCCAGCTAGCGCATTGATTTTATAAAAAGAAGTCAAGCAAACAAAATGAGAACCTGCTCATAACTTGGTTAATGCTCTTGTAGTTTAACTTTGTTGGTTAATGTGTTTTCTTTTTTTTCTTTTTATATATTAATATGACAAACAAAACTCTATTGTGTTCCAGGATTTGAAGGACAGATTGACATGGCCTCTACTCAGCCCTTAACTAGAACAGGGTCAATTCAACCTTTGTGTTTTGTGGAATTTTTATTTCTTTATGGAGTCATGGCTTGATCATTTGTTTTTACCATATTATTTAATAAAATTTTTAGTGTTTTTGATATCTCCATCCTTATTGCTTTCTAACAGACTGGTTTAACAGTGAATTCATTAGTGATTACTTTTTCTTGTTGTCTTGTGCCACAAATGTTCTTCTGGTCCACAAAGGTGTTGAGCCTTATTCCTTCTAGGCTCTTAGACATGCAGCTTCACCTATGCCTGATTGGAAAAGTATTGGAATCATCAAATCAGCTTATAAATGAAACCATACTGTACATGGAAATCTGAATGAATTGATGACTACTATATTTCAATGGCACAACCTTTGTTTAATGCTTATTTTTTTTGTATAATGTTGCTTCATAATTAACTATCCAAATCATTGCTTTTGTTGAGATTATGGTCCAATTGTTACTAACTGGACGGCAAAGGAATTTGCTTACTATTTGATAGATATTGCAACCACATTGCTATAGTCCTATTTGTCTCGGGACTTCAAGAATTGCCGAATATCTTAACTTTTTCCTTGGTTGTTTTGTATAATACTGTAAATAAAACTTTGAATTATCTTGAACTTCAATTTTCAGTCAGAAGCCTTTGCTTCCACCGTTTGAATCCGCTGAAATGCGAACTCTAGCAGAGACACTGTGCAGGTAAATTCTGATTTTAGAACTTATTGGCAGTTAAAGGAACTGCAAAATATTGGCCTTTTCCAAAGTCTTCAAGAACAAACTGAATACTCTTTCCCTGCAGAGACATTGTTCGTGGGAATCCAGATGTGAAATGGGAAAGCATCAAAGGATTACAGGATGCGAAACGACTTCTGAAAGAAGCTGTTGTCATGCCCATAAAATATCCAAAGTAGGTGACGGTAAACATGTTGCACTCTGATTTAAACATATAAACAAGCAAACCTAATCTCTGTTGGTTGTATTAGAGAAGGAAAGATATTGTAAATATTTATTTCCCAATTAGAAAACAGAAAGAAACTGCAAGCATGTAAAATTAGCTTTAAATTTTTAATAATGATGCATCTTGCATGCTTTTGTTACAGTAACTTCACATGGCTGCCTATTGATATTTACTATCAAATTAAGGTAGATAATTGAAAAGTATCACGGGAAGAGCTGGATATTGTTGCTAGAGAAGATAAAATGGATATTGGAATTCAATTGCGATACTCACAATAGATCTTGTCCTTGTCGTTGACTAGAATATACAAAAGAAAATCAGTACCCATATCTTAAGATCAAATCCATTTTACCTCTGAGAAAAATGTAGTTGCAAAGTAAACACGAGAAAATTGTGGAGGCTATATCTAGCTAAGATTATACATACCCGACTATTCTAAAATGCATCCTCCAGTACCTGGACCTTTGCACATTTCAATGATGAAAGTCTCATTTCACTTGATGAGTTTGTGCAAGCATATGGTCTATGTAATTGTCAGATTGTCCTTATAGACAAAACCTTGTGCAATGAAATGAATACCAGATATGCCAAAGTATGAATTTATAGTTTGTACTTTTTTGACTTTTGCTGCTTTCAGGTACTTCAAAGGTCTTCTATCACCGTGGAAAGGTATTCTGCTTTTTGGTCCTCCTGGAACAGGAAAGGTTTGTCGAAGCTTTATTCATTGTTTCCACAATGTTTTTTTTTTATTGGCATAGTTAATTTTGTTGCCTTAAATAAGTATGTTTTTTCTAGCAATAGGTATGACTTCTTATTGGCCTTTAAACAAAATATGGAACTAAAATATTATCACTTACTGCAAATGTAGATTTGATAATAAACTATTCTGTCCTTGGATTTTTAGTAATCCATTGGAAAATTTTAGTATGTTTAAGTTTCACTAATTGTAGCAAAAAGTGATTACATTCACCCTAGACGCCTCTAACAGCTCATCCCCAGGTTATGTGAAGGGAAGTAAATCACGAAGTCAACTTATAGCTGCCAAGTTGACTAGGGGTGGGAGGGGTTGTTTAAGGTTCACTAATGACTAAAGATAATGTTGCATACAACTATTACCTAACTGGCATAGATCCATATAGATTTTTTTGACATAGGATGCACAAAAAGTTGACTAGGGGTGGGAGGGGCTGTTTAAGGTTCACTAATGACTAATGATAATGTTGCATACAACTATTACATAACTGGCATAGATCCATATAGATTTTTTTGACATAGGATGCACGAAAACTATTACCTATAGCCTTTTTAGCACATATCTAAGACTTTTTTATGCATTGCCTTCCATTTATTTATTGTTATGGCTATCCTTAGATTTATGAAGATTTGTACATTTAAATTCAAATTTATGCTCTTTGAATGTGGCTGAGTTTGACTTTTCTTGTTCAAGACAATGCTTGCCAAAGCTGTTGCTACTGAGTGCAAAACCACTTTTTTCAACATCTCAGCATCGTCAATTGTCAGCAAATGGCGAGGTAAGTTCATGATAAAAGGAACATATTCTCTTTGTTTGAAGTTGCTATGATTCTAGTTCTCTTTCCTGAACAGGAGTCATTTATTTCAATTGGCAACATATTCACACTCGGGTATAAAAGTGGTTTTGTTTTTCTTTGTATTCATGTCAGTTTGTTAAAATGGTTTGGTTGTAGGTTATGAATGCAACTATTGTGTTTTAAGGTGGAGTTTTTCAAAATCATTGTCTATTTAAGGTTATGTTAGTTGCAGATTATTGTACAGCCAATTTAAATACTGAAGCTATAGTTTTGTTGATATGAAATTTAGCTGTTTTGCTATGGCCAGTGCATGATTTCATATTTTGTAATGGACAACATAACTTTTTGCTGTTAAATTCTACTCAATGATCTATATGATGTAGCAATGCAGAATCAATTTTTTTCTCGATGAAATTGCTTAATTACATATGTTTATGACAATACAGGTGATTCTGAGAAACTGGTGAAAGTCTTATTTGAGCTTGCCAGACACCATGCACCATCTACTATTTTTCTCGATGAGATTGATGCAATCATCAGTCAGCGTGGTGAGGCACGCAGTGAGCATGAAGCAAGTCGACGCTTGAAGACTGAATTACTTATACAGGTGAAGTATACTTCATAAGTACTTGGACACTTTAACTTTTCTAGATACGAATGTGAAAAAATATCATATGGGATCTTGTCGTTGGTTTGAGATGTCTTTATTGTTAATAGAAAGGGAAATAAATATTAAGATTACTATTATTGTTTTTTTTTTTTTTACATTTATACCTCTGGTTGGCATCTTTACAGTTGAACTCTATTTTATTCTGATGCTCAATTAATTCATTTTAGGATTTCTCAAAGACTTAACAAGACAAGCTACTAGTCAATCAAAGCAGTGACAATCTCTATGAAGTACACCTTTTACTAGACAAAGTGATAATCACTCTTACAATATTTCCTTAGGATGTTTTCTATGAGGGAAGGAAACCAGGAAGCAAATAAAGTGACAGTTATTTTCCCAAGAATACTTTTCGTCCTTTTTCTTTGGTAGAAATGAGAGAGGGAAGGAAAAGACTACAAATTTTCTATAGTTTTCTTTTATATCCCTATCGTCCAATTTGGATGGAAAACTTATTGCCACATGCAATAAAGCTTAAATCAGAATTAAAAAATTCTAAAATTATTTTATTTATTTATTTTACTTATAGAGCTTAATGCTTCAGGCTAGTTTTTCATACTCTAGATCTTAAACATCCAAGTACTCTGCTGTTAAAGGGAATTTTTACTGAGATATCAAGATTACTGGTGACTGTATATCATATTGCACTAGTAGTTCACTTAGTTTTGGTTCAAAACATATCGTGCTATTTAACATCAATTTTTGTTACTTGATTGCAGATGGATGGTTTGACAAAAACAGACGACCTTGTCTTTGTGCTAGCAGCAACAAATCTTCCTTGGGAGTTGGATGCAGCTATGCTGCGACGACTTGAGAAGCGAGTATCCTCTTTATGATTTATAAAAAAAAAAATTGTGACTGTAACTTTATCTTCTCCTTCATACCATTCAGCTTCTGCTTTATCCTATATGGTTGGTGGCTTGGTGCTTTGACCCTTTCCTTTGGCTTTTAACCTAGACTACTTAAGGTTGCTATCTCAATTATTTTGTTTTGAAGAACTTGGGAATGCACTTAGCTTTTGTATACTATTCTGCTAATCTAAGACTTTCTTTTTATGAGTATAACAAGTAAATCACATTTTTGGACAATTTCTTTATGAAACAGGAGTTCCAAACCAGACATGAAATTGTAATAGTATGCAAGTGCTATGTTACATAGGTTTACTTTATTGTGTTGGGAATAGTTTATTGAGTTACATATTTAAGAGTGTTAACTGGAGATGACCTGCTTTTTTTTTTCTTCTAGCAAAATTCACCAACTCCACAATACACTATTTTATCCATTACTGTTCAATCAGATTCTGGTACCTCTTCCAGAACCGGAGGCAAGACGGGCGATGTTTGAGGAGCTTTTTCCATCCATGACTGGAGAAGCTGAGATGCCATATGATCTTGTGGAGAGAAGTGAAGGTTATTCAGGCTCAAATATTCGTTTAGTGTGCAAAGAGGCAGCTATGCAACCATTAAGACGTCTAATGATGGTCCTGGAAGGCAGACTGGATGTTGTGCCTGAGGATGGTTAGTATTTTATTTTCTTTATTATTTTGTAGTAGTATTTTGTATTACCCACATACGTGTAAGAAAATGACACCATTTTAAAACATTCAGGTTTAAAAAATAAAATCCTTGTTTGATGACAACTAGTTCTTGATTGTTGCTTGCAGAATTGCCAGAGGTTGGTCCAAGTGAACCCTGAAGATGTCAATTTAGCTTTAAAAATACGAGACCGTCAGCTCATCTTCACACCCACCGTTATGAAAAGTTCAACGAGGATTATGGAAGCCCGATTCCTCATTAGATTTATCTCATTTTCTCCTTGTAAAATCTTCCATTTTACTCACCTTATAATAGAGTCTATGCTCTTATAATTGTTTGGTCTAAATAATGAGGAAATAATTTTGATGGGTAACTTCACACAACTGAACCTCAGATGTTTTGTTTTGGTTGCTTTTCTGGATTTGATCTTTGTAATTTTTTGGACTTGTGCCATTTATTGTTGTCGTTGCGAAATGGTTTGCTTGGATTCTTTAGAATTTGGATTGTAATGTTGTATCATAGCTGACAAGTATGGCATCAGAATATAGATATAGCTTTTTTGATGTATTAGTAGGAATTCAGGAGTAGAATATCACGTCATTATATCCTTCAAGTGGGGAATGCATCTGAGAATTTTGCTCATTGCAATGGGTCATTTTATAATTAAACTTTCTAGAATAGAATTCCCATAAACATTTAGGTCCGAGTCGAGCTTATATATGGATCTCGTTCCAGTAGTTTCTCATATTTTCATCCTAAATTACAGCATCCATGCAGAACTTTCAATTCAATCAGAAAAGTCTGGGTTTACGTTAAGGAAGTTACATGAGTATTTATGTAGGAACTGGGAAGCTGCCCAAACATACATGCAAGTCATTAGACAACTATTGACCATTGATCCCACACATTTCATAATTAGGACTTTCTCCACCAAACAACAATAAATTCGGCGAACAATTACTGAATTTATTTGCGAAGATATAGTTGGTAGTTTGTTGAACGCCACTACCAAAAAAAGTTTGAATGTACAAGATTGATACAAACATATTTATCAGCATCCGTAAGGTTTTAAATATAGTTAAACCATATAAATATCCCTGTTTTCACTTAATGCGATTGACTGCTGCATGAATAACATCGGCCAGATGAGGAATCATTTTGGTGTTCAAACCAGCCATGCTAATCCTCCTGCAACAAGCATGTTTTGTGTTAATAATTAGACGGAATTTCAATGAAGGACGGAAAAATGCAAGCGCCATGGGATGTCAACACCTTACAACAACGAATTTAAAAAATAATTATGATGGACTAATCATTGAACAAAATAGATGTTTTGGCTCATGGAAGGAAGAATTCGAAGACTCCAAATTATAATACAAACTTCCAAGACTTTGAAGCAAGATAAGATAATTACCTATCAGAAGTCATGTAAATATGATACTCTTTAGTCATGAAGCTCACTTGCTCTTTGTTAAGCCCATCATAAGTTATATGGAACTTTTAACTAAACACAGAGCATAGCAAAGCCGCATAACAAAGCCCCAACTTGGAAAATAGCAACATAAATAGCAAATTAAGTTTAGAAGTCACGATCTTGGCTAGCATTATCAGATATGATAGGTTGACTGTCAACTACAAATGCTTAAGTTGTTAGAGAAGTGTTCACATATGTATTGATGCATAACCTTGCAATCTCACAATTATCTCGTAAAACTATGTAACTGTTGACACAACCATTCATCAATTATGAACTTAGGAGTGATAGATAAAAAAGGTGCTTTTTCATTATATTCTATAATAGGTAATTAGAATTTAGGATCCATGAAAATATAACAAACAGTTGAAAAATTCATATACCTCTAGCACTTAAAGCATTAAAAAGTTGCTGGCGCATGCTAATTATACGATTTGCCATGGCTTTTATAACAGTTAGTGTCATAATTTACTTCTCAAACAGGAAGATGTTAACAAATTGAAATTATTTGTTCCAAACAATTGCAAACGAATTTTTTTTAAAACATTCATAGTTCGCAAAACATCGACAGTTCAATTAAGATACTGCACAGTTAGGGAAACTTGAAAATTACTGATCTTTGAAACCTAAATCAAGCGAAACAAGCTTAACAGGAACCGAGACGGGAGAATTGTACCTCGTTCCCACCGGCAGGGGAGAGCTCGCTGCGAGGGAGATCTCGCGGAGAGGGCTCACGGACAGGTAGATCTCGCGGAACAGGGAGATCTCGCTGCGAGGGAGAGCTCACGGCAGGGGAGAGCTCGCTGCGAGGGAGATCTCGCGGAGAGGGCTCGCGGAGGAGAGGCTAGGGTTTCGCCGAGAAGGAGGCTAGGGTTCGCGACTCCTTAAGAATCTCACCGATTCTTTTTGGTCCGCGACTGAGGAGAGGAAAGCTATGGTTAGAGAAGGAGAGGAAAGCTAGGGGGTGAGAAGGAGAGGCGACGAGCTTTGTCGCGAGGTTCCGCCGAGAAGGAGGCCGACGCGAGGAGCTTTGTCGCGGCAGGAGCTTTGTCGGGAGAAGAGGAGAGCTTTGTTCGCGACTTTTCTTTTCTCACCGCAATTTCTACGTGGACAATGCCACGCGGGCAGCGCCGCACCAAACCGCACAAACACCACCGCAGGAGAAAAATTCTCTGTATATGTATATGTACATATACATATATATATATATATATTGATATATATGTACATGTATATATAACAATGTATGTGATGCATGCTAATTTAGGGCCTTAATTGTATATGATGCAATAACCCACATTAAGATAAGATCTTAATCGAGTATATGACACTCATCGCGATTAGATTAGATCTAAATCAACTCGA
>JBAMIE010204303.1:0-22716 GCA_037177295.1 Kaempferia parviflora
TACAGACCGTCCTCGTGGTAAGGTTCACGTCATTTTATTTCCCTAAACATGGCAATCTCCACGAATGTCAAAAGCGCAGTTCACCTTCCCACACCTTCTCACAGCATCCGCCTACACCGCTGTAGCAGCCTCCCTCGCTCGCCGACAAAGCTCTCGCCTCGCAGAGAAGCTCTTGCCGCTGACGAGAAACTCCAATCGACGCGACGCGCTGAGGCAGACGGTTGCGATTCCTCTTCAATCGATTGACTGATCGATTGGAGCAGCTCCAATTGATCAGCTGATCGATTCTCCTCGACGCCAAATTCGCGCGATTCTTCTTCAATCAATTAGTTAATCGATTAGAGTTGCTCCAATCGATCAGTCGATCGATTGAAGAGTAATCGCGACTGTCGCGAGGGCGCGGCGAGGGTCGACGTCGCGAGGAGGGCTCGTCACTACGAGGGAGGGCGCGGGGAATCCCTAGCTTCGTTGCGCCTAGTGAGGGAGGCGCGCGAGGGTCGACGTCGCCGTGAGGGCTCGTCTCTGCAAGGGTCGACGTCGCCGTGAAGGTTTGTCTCTACGAGGGAGAGCACGGTGAATCCCTAGCTTCGTGGCAGTGAGGGAGGGAGAGCTAGGGCTTGGCGAGGGAGGTGGCGGCGAGCTAATCGCGACGAAGGTGGAGGAGATGGAGAGGAAAAGTTGATTTTGGAAAAATAAAAGAAAAAAAAGTGACGGGGATGAGAAAAGTGGAAAAATTTGACACGAATACAGCCACGGAGGTAGTCCGCAGCGTTCTGCAGCAAAAGGTCTATTAGTATATATATATATATATATATATCCAATTTCTTACTTAGATTATAGATAAGTGGGAGACTTGATTTGTAACGGACTTTCGAGAGTTTAGTGTGCGATTAGGTCTGTCTTTTGTGGTAATTCCCCGGATTAAGTCTTTTTCTATGAGACCAAATTGTTGAATTATACTTGAATTGTCTAGATGAGGTTGTGGTAGGGAGTTTTCCGCAACCAAATTTGGCTAAGTGACTCGCTATAGTGTCGATAGAGCTCTTCTTCTTACTCCCAAGGTAATGGTATAACAATAGGGTGTTTTCTTAATTTTCTTAAGTATCTAAGGATCGAGTTTTAGTCTCGACCAATTATCAGATAAATTTCTTTTAATAGATAGATGATCTAAGAACGCTGGATTGATGGGCTGCCCATTGAAGAACTTTCCGATTTATCTAGGTGGCTAGTGGGAAATTTGTGTAGGATCGGTAAGAATTAATCGACATAAGCTAGATACTGTTGGTGCTATTAATCTCTAGAGTTTTAATGTTTGTTTGACAATATAGTTAATAGAGCTTAAACAAGGTTGATCTAGTCATGTGAGTAGTCTACTGAGTGATTTGCCAAATGACTAGCAAGTCCAAGAAGGTCATGGTGACCCGATGCTTGGCAAGAGGAAAACCCTATGGAGAGGTAATTCTAGGTAATGGGAAGTCATGGAAGAGTGAACTCCAAGTAAAATGAAAGTCCTAAGTGAAGTTAGGTTGTAAAAGTCATGGTAAGTGAAGTTGACAGTGAAAAGTCCTAGTGAGTAAAGTTAGACAGTAAAAAGTTTTAGTAAGTGAAACTAGGCAGTGGAAAATCCTAGAGGAGATAACCCTAGGTAGTTAGAAGTCTTAGAAGAGTGAACTCCAAGCATGTGTGACACGCGGTCGACCGGACCAACATATTTTAGTAAGCATAAGTATAGTTTTACTAATATTATTTTGCGTTACTATTATTGCTGTTGTGGTAATTTAGTATTGCAAGAAAAGTTTTAGTGGATCAGGAGATCAGACACTAAGCAGAGGAAGTCTAAATAGGCCTAGAGAACCAGATGTTTGGCGGGTGAGTGATGTAAGCTCATAGAGTGAGTGCAGTGAGGTCATGTCTTGGTAGCGACAAACCTTAGGTGCTGATCCAACTGAAGAAGTTAGGAAATTTCTAAGTTGAGATCAAGACAGTCCTAACTGCCATACTATTCATGCATATTCATTTAACTCTATTTTGTATGACTTCTATTATTATATAGTCCATGCTAACTTTGTTTTGTAGATAAACAAATTTCTGAAATTTACCGATGGATCAGTCGATGGATAACTTCGATCAATCGACGAATAATTTGGATCAATCATTTTTTTAATAAGAATCAGCTTTTCCATTTCAAACTCTCATTCTCTACGCCAAGATTGTCTTCAAGCAAGCCTCCGCACCGAGAACAACGCCGACAATGAGCTTCAATTTTTACTATACTATTGTCGGTAAACTTTGTTTTCATTGCATAACTAAGAGAGTAATAAAATTGTTACTATCTCTTTCATTTTGTATTCGATTTCTACTGTCGAAGCTTCGGAGGAGATTCTAGTGAATTACCCAACGGATACGGTCCAAGGGAACATGAGTATTGGAATAGGAGCTGGCTAGGCTCCTAATTAAGTAAAAACCCAAGCATGATCTTTCTTTTTGTTATTACATACTCGTTTTCCGATAAATTTCATTTAGAAAAGAAAAATTTTTAAGCGTCAAGATTCACCCTCTCTCGTTTTCAACGGTCCTACTGATACCTGTTACCAATAAAAAAAAAAACAGAGCTCCTCTTCCTAACCAATGAGAAACATTGGTGTCTACTCTCTCCTTAAGTCCTAACCAATGAGAGACATTGGTGACCTACTCTACGTTGGTGATCTAATCATCTTGTTTAAGGGTAGTGAGAAGAGATGGCAAATAGGTTGGGTCAATTTCGACCTATCATCTTTACCCTACAAAAGATAGTTGATTTGTTTTTTAGCCGAACCATAAAGAGGTTTGCATGAAACAACGCAAACTAGTGCTCGACCCCATTTTTAAAATTGATCAATATGACCATTTTGTAGTAAAAAAAAATAATTTTAATTATCAGGGTGTTTTGATAAATTGTTTGTAAACCATTTTGAAATTGAACAAAATGGCCATTGTGCATACTTACAAGAATTTAAATTATGAGTATTTTGGTCGATTGATCGAGAAATACTAAAATGCTTTTAAAACTTCATAAAAGATTCTTAACTTGGTCCGTCATCCAAATATAGTAAGAGCATCACATCAGCATTTTTAAACATAAAATTTATATTAAATTTTACATCAGTTACTCTAAATTTAGTTTATAAATAATACTTTAAATTTAAAGAATGAAATCTATTTTTAAATAGTAAAATATTATTTAATTTTGAAGAGAGAAAAAAATATAGAGAATGAATAGGGAGAGAGAGAAAAATAATTAAAAATATAAAATAAATTATAGATAAGTTAATGTATTATGTAATGAAAAATAGATATCTAAATTTAATAAATTAATTTAAATAGAAAGAAAATTAGATACGGATGCTCTGACAACTCTCATTTTTTGTACACAGATTTGCGAAACTGAGATGCTCTAAGTCATCAAACTTTTTTTTTAAAAATATATTCGATGGATGAAATATAAAACCAGATTGTCTACCCTAAGATTAATAAAATTTGAATATCTGATGCATATATATAAAAAATTCTCTCATTTTCGTAATCTCTCTCTTTTTTTTTTTTTTCTGATGTCTCTTCAATCCCAATATTCTTTTTCGCATTTAAAAAAAAAATTATCTACAATTTCTTTGGCTCACTGCAGCCATCAGTACCTTCTGACCTGTACTCGTTTTATGAGTGATTGAGTGTTAGCTATATAAATTTTCAAATTTTAAAATGCATTATTATTAATCTCTAATAAATTAACGCCCAATATCTTTCAGAATATGATGGCCTTAACTGGACACCATAGAATTGGCATGGAATCAAAGACAATTAAAACATGCAATTAAAAATTAGAAATATAAAATTTATTACATAAAATATGCATATTATATTTAAGAAGTAAAAGAATCTACAAGAAAGAAAGAAAGAAATAACAATGCCAAACTTTTTTTTATAAAAAGGAGCATTTTTCTTGTAAAAATGCATTTGCAGAGACCACAGTTTGAGTTACAAATCCAAAAGATGTTGGACAAACTTAAATTGTAATAAATAATATATCATTCTAGTACATATAAAAAAAATTGCATCTAAATGCTCGGCCTCACATGATTCAAACTGCCACTCCACCTAATAGGCCCGCCGTTGCTAAATGATCGCGACTTGAAATAAACTTGAAATGTTGAAAGCATCGTAAACTATGAATCTGACATAAAGCTATGAAGCATAGATGAAATTTTAGCTGTCTTGAAGTCCTCGCGTAGTTGAATGAACCTACGAATTGAATAGATCATTATGAGTCAATGCAAGATTAACCATGTATTTGTTGTTCTTAGTGAACATGGTTAAGATGTCTGTTAGAAATTTGTTAGGAATTTTTTTTGAGAAAACACCTTAATGCATCTTTCCTGATGCTTGGAGGAGTACCCTCGAATAGGGAAGCAAGGCTTTCAGGTGCCACAATAAAGGCATTTGCCACTCTGCAAAAAAAAACATGTTAGTTTGTCGTTCATACATAGAAAGGACAGTGGATGAACGGGCACAAACTTACATGCCCAACTGCTCAAACTTTTCATCTATGGAAGGAGCACTGAAGCTGCGAACAAACTCCCCGTACTCAGTAATGTCACGTTTTAACCGCAGTCCACCACTGCAATATGCATTCACAGTAAACAATCAATTGGAGACACTAACCCTCCAAAAAGTATGAATAGCAAGTATATATATTTCAACAATCTCAGGTTGGATCTGACCAAGTCCTTCAATGTCCACTTGATTTGTCAGGTTTGGGTGCTTTTATAATGGTTAGCCTTTTCACCTAGGTCAGTCAGTATGCACACTCACCCCTTTGCTAGTCTCTTTATATACAACTAAATAAGTAGATGCCTTTCGTTGTGAAAAATGTATTTGTTAGAGTTGAGAAATCTGACTGTTAGTATTCTCTTATCGTCACATATGCCAACTTCTTAGGGAAAAATATCATCACCTCCCTAGTCTGAACTGCTAGAATTACGACAGGAATTAGCAAGGGAAAGCATCATATGAGAACCTGCTGGAACAACCCCAACAAGAAATTGAGAAAAAAAAAAAGAAATACATAAGGCTACGAGGGTTAAGTATGCTTCACAAACAAGACCAACGCCCATATGGCAGCACCGTGACAGTCACAAGAGTGAAATCAAATGGAGATATGAACCCCAACAAGTAGGAATAATATCTAGATTTCAAATTTTCTGGTATTTCACCAATGACTCATTTATAATGATATACATAGTGCTAGATGGCTTCAGATTGGTGTATAAACAAAGTTAAGGCAATATGGCAGCAATGTATAAGTTGGCAAAAATGACGTGTAGTATGTGATACATGCTGAGGACTGGTGTAAACCATGCATTATTAGTAGGAAAATTGGAATCCATGAATGCCCGACCGTTTATCTTAGTTAAGTTTGTAAAGAAGTACAGTGGTTAATGTTTAGACATATAAAAACAGGTTTCCAGTTGAAATTTTACGAATCAAGTAGTTGTAAGTAGTAATGCAATTAAAATGGTATTGAACAATAAAAATTGTTGAAAGTGTTGTAATTGGACAAAACTACTACAAATAGGATTGTGAGTTTATATCTTTTAAACTGAAACATGGACATTGTAGGCATAAAACAAATAAGTGATATTTGAAACTTTTAACAAAGTAGTAAAAGCAAAGGCATGTGATCTTTTTCTTTCAAAAGTAATAACTAAAAAAGTATATTGGATTATTCACTTTAAAAGTTTACATTATTTAATTTGTACTACTGACACAACCCTGCATACCTATCTGCATAGCTGGCCCTGAGGCGGGCAAGGTAGGGCAGTTGCACAGGGCACCACCTCCAACAGGACTCTTTATTTTTTATTTTTAGTAATTGGTCTTAGGAAAATGCAGAACTGACACGCACATCTATCAAAAACCATAAAATGCATGGATGCCTTGTGGAATGTTTAATCAACTCTCCATCTCAGAATGAGTAAGATATGAGTTTTTTTTTTTTCTTTTTTTTTTCTAATCAATACTGCACATATATCATTTATGTAGTTCCAAAATTAGTAGCATCATCTTATATTGTAAGGGCAAGTGTAGTTTTTCAATTTCTATCACTGCCTTACAACATTCAGGACTGTAAACAGGAAGTTTTTATTTGAAACAATGGAGATTGATTAAGGTTTTTCTGAAACGAGATAAATATATAGAAAAAGATATTTTGATGAGGTTACATGTGAGTCTTCCAAAATACTTCAAGAATCTGCCAAGAAAAGTTTTAGAATTTATTATTTCTTATATATAGTAGATCAAACAATTTGGGTCACTAAAAAGAAAAAGTTTAACTAACATGAGGAATATGAAGATCTTTTTGGATTCCTTTTGAGTTCATTGATTGATGAGAATTTGAAAGTTTGTTGTAAGAATCTTAAAATGAAACTACAAAGAAAGAGGGTACATGACAAGATATTTTAGATTTGGATGGAGATGACTTATATCAAGAATTGAAAATCATACAACATATATAACAAAGTAAAGAAAAATAGCAAGTAAAAATAGTAATTTTTTTGTAGAGAATGAATTGTTTCCTGAATTCATTCATTGCATACATGATATTATTGACTATTCCGATGAGTATTACATCTGCATAAAGAAATTTTTCTAAATTGAAGTTGTTGAAATCTTGTTTAAGATCAATCATGACCCAAACATGATTAAATGCATTAGCTATGATTTCAATTGAGAGTGAGTTTCTAGAAAAACTTAATTATAAAATATTGATCAATGACTTGTAGATAAAAATGTAAGAAAATCAATTTTTTATAGTTAATTTAATAATTCTTTTTCGTTTTCTATGATATAATGATATTAATTATTAGCAATGTGGAATATAATATTTTTCATTATTATAAATCTCAGTTGATGTGTTCTGTTAATGAAACTATTTTTATAGCATAGATTTTATTTTATATGAATTCAAAGGGGTTTTTTTTTTTTTGCATCGGACCCTTCAAAGTCTAGAGCCGGCCCTGCGGCTATCTGACAATACCTTCAGCCTTTGTCCATACAACAACAGCACATATGAAAAAGTGACTTTTGAATTGTTTTTGACTTGGTAAAAGTTAAGGTACAAGGCAAATTTTCATTGAGAAGTTGCAAGCAAATGATATATAGACCAGACAAAAAGTATAATAACAGGATATCAATTCTAATGAATCCTAAGTGGTAAAGATTAGAAGTCTTAAAAACAAAGAATGGTCATGCTTATAATATTGTTTAATGTAAACGTGGAGGCATTGATAGCTTATGTTAATATAAGAAAGGAAATACTGAAATTTCAAGGTATTTATTTGGACTGATTTACAATACTTGGACCAATAGTGGCAGGAGTTAAGCGATTCATACAAGCTAAATCCTCTAATCAATAATTAGGCCAAAGAAGCAACCTACATTTCATATTTGAAGTTATATTAAGATTAAGACATTTAGAAATGTGCATAGTTTCTTATATGTGCTCATTATAACTATTTCATTTTTATTCTTGACATTCTAATTAAGAGAGTTGAATAAAAATCCATGGGATACATTTATTTGATTTTATACTATCTAAAAATATACATAAAAAAATTATATTTCAAAGATATAGAAAATAAGGTACTTCAAACTGGGAGCAAGCATGAAGAATTGAACAACATCAACAAATGAAGGACGGGGCTCAGATTTTATCAGGGCGACAAACACATACATTTGCAACTATCAAACAAGCATGAGACTGATCCAACTTGGAATAATGGCAAATAGAGCAATTAAGGATCATGAAAAGAAGAGGAAGAGAAGGAATAAGAAGAATAAGAGGAAAGAAAGGAGGAAGTAGCTAACCTTCTCAGCTACCATAGAAATACATCTCTCTCAATATAAGCCAAAAAAAAAAAAAAAACTTATACCACATTCCACACTCAGTGCATGGCCAGTATCAGGCAACTACAGAGGAATATGCATGTTCCACTGTGATGACTAGTTTAAATTTGAATTACCCAGCAAAATAAATGCGTTTCAACAATGCCATCCAATATGGAATGAGATTTGAATCCTTGTTAATAATACCTTCTGACTCTTAAAAAAGACAGGCAATGATCTTCCAGAAGATCACAAGTCAATAATTTGACTACTAATATAAGTGCACTAAATTGCATAGAGAGCCCTAGGGAGTATGAAAAGGAATAGTCGAAAATATGAAACCCAGTATTTTAGCAGGTACATTAGACAGCAGACAAACAGAATCACATAATGCAATTTGCTTGGAGGTGAAACTAAATCCTGGAAACAAATCTGATACAGACTAAAACCAGATGTGCATTAAATGTAACTACTAAGTTAGCATACATGACCAGAGTGGCATGAAAACTCATGAACAGGGATCAGCCGATCAGGCATGCAATATAAATACGTCAAAGAACTGGAATGAAGTGGGGTCAAAGAAAAAAAATTTGATAGAACAATGTGGTGCTGGCAATTTGAACATGCAATATTAAAATCTTCAATGTAAATAGAATGAACACAATATCGTAAAATATATAAATACACTAAAGCTCCAACTTATGAATAAAAATACTTGCTTCTTTCCAGTGGTAGAATTAACATAGACTACAAAATGTAGGGTTTACTGACCACTGTCATGGGACAAATTAAGTAGTCTGATTAAGAAGACTAAATAGGTTTACTGATCATTGTTCTGGAACAAAATAAGAAGGCTACAAATTAAGTAGTCAGATTTTTAGCCTTAAATTGACTAAAAGGGCTAAAAAGACAAAAAAAAAAAATACTACTGAGTTTCAGTGTCCTTTTAACATGTACTTTTAACAACATTGATTTATTAAGATATCACATGTCAGCTATGATGTAAAGTCTTTGACATAATATGCATACAAATTGCTACGTGTCGATAGTTTTAACAGGATAATGTTAGGTGGGAAATAACGCAGCATTAAGAGGATAACATATAAGATGCCTCAAGAAAGAGAATTTCCTTACCCTCATATTTGAAATGTTTGGTAAAAATTAGAAGAATATCTAAGGGCCATTAATTACAAGCTAATAGTGATTACAAGAGTTAGTTGGAGATTATTAACAGGAAATGAGATTGCTTAAGGCTGAACCAATCTGTTTTGAGGCTGATTTAATCAAATCTGGATCCAATTTGGGTTTAATTTTGTGTTAGATTGACCAATTGAGGATTATATTAGGTGGAGACTATTTTGGGTTTGCTTTAGGTTCAAATCGGGCTCAATTTGGACTTTGGGGGAGTTACGAATGAACCAATGTTAAACCAGTGTGAACCAGTTCAGTTTAGTCAAGTGGGTTTTGGGTGGATAACTTGAAACTCTCTACTCATTAAGCCCGGTGCACGAAGCTTCCACCAATGTGGGGTCTTAGAGAAGGGTCTGACCACGTTAGGACTATCATACGTGGTCTTACCTGCATTGCAAGAGGTTGTTCCGTGATTCGTGGCCACAAGATCACATGATAGCAACTTTACCATTGCGCCAAGGCTCTACTTCTTGATATTTCAAAAAAAAAAAAAATGACTTTATTTATTTACTCTATACTTGTTCTAAAAATAATAATTAGAACTCGTATGTGGTGAAAAGTAACTTGAATAAAGATAAGAGGTCCTCGTGGATAATGTAGTCAGAATTACCTTGGACTAAAAGTGAATTTCTGCCAATGGTTAACTAAGCCCTTGTGTAGGCGATTTCCCTGAAATGACAAAGCACCATCCAATAATTAACATCTGCTAGTTCTAAGGCAACTTGTCAAGTCCCCAAAAGCATGGTTACAAATCTCATGTTGTTATTATAAGAACAGGATGTACCATTCCAATAATATGTAAAGACAAATAAAAGGCAAAATGTGTGGTACTTTGATATTTTTACATGTGTATTCCAATATGCAGTGACACAAGTAAAACAAAGAAAGCTCCATGGGTGATAAAGAGCCTAATCCAGGTGATACAAATAGAATATGAAATTGAGCAAGACTAGTAATAATGATCAAAACATTGTACCTAAAATACATGAATAATAAGGAAAGCATATTACGTAAACCAACTTGGGAAGAAATCACTTAATTATCTCAAAATGAATACATATATAACTTACATGTTATTATGTTATAAATTAAGGTTTAATTACAAGCTAATAGTGATTACAAGAGTTAACTGGGGATTATTAACAGGAAGTGAGATTGTTTAAGACTGAACCAACCTGTTTTGAGGCTGATTTAATCAAATTTGGATCCAATTTGGGTTTAATTTTGTGTTAGATTGACCAATTGAGGATTATATTAGGTGGAGACTATTTTGGGTTTGCTTTAGGTTCAAATGGGGCTCAATTTGGGGGAGTTACGGCTGAACCAATGTTAAACTAGTGTGAACCAGTTCAGTTTAGTCAAGTAGGTCAGGGTTTTGGGTGGATAACTTGAAACTCTCCACTCATTAAGCTCGATATAATCTCATCCAGTTTGGATCAAGATGAGCAGTATCCTTGTCTCCGAATTAAGAAAAATCTGAAGCTCACATTTCAGAATCTTAATCATATTACTCTTGGATGCCATGGTTCATCCTCAATTATTTTACTCAGTTTAATCTTGCAATCCAAGGTATATTGGGCAGTGCACACTAAAACTACAAAGATTGACCTTTGCTTTCCTCATGCAGTTATCTCCCATTTCTTTGCTCTTTATTCACTCAAGAACACCGCTTTTCATATATAAAACTAATAAAAAAAAATTATCAGAGAGAAATGTCTTTTCTTAAGACAAATGCCAAGCTGATTCCTTAAAGTTCTTGCATCTTCCACATTCAATGAATCGTGGCTTTTGTGTTTGTTCCTTCTTTGGTTGTGATTAGTAAGGAAAGTGGAATGCATGGTTCTTTTCAAACTTTAGAAAAACCAACATCATCTAGTGAAGGTCTTGTCGAATCTAAGCTATATCCACATTGTCCAACCAAAATCATTTATCTGCAATAAAAAATTATTTAATTTATTTGAATTTTACTAGCAGCATAACTTTGCATGATCAATGGAGGGATACCATTCATGAAATCAACCCAAATAATTGGTGTTAGATACAAATTTTTATTGTTCAAGTTTTTGTGTACAAAACCAATACATGAGGTTTTGGGCGATAAGCTAAAGTCGAATTCGGTTTATAAAGAACTCATCGGGTAGATGTGATATTGGATCATGTGGGTTCAAATCATGATTGATTTGGATTTATTTTTGCCAGTTTCTAATTGAATCAAATTTCTATGTGAAGATAGTCCGATTTAGTTGTGATGGTACGAATTAGTGGAATTTTTGAAAAGTTGGATCTCTTTCTTTTCTCTCTCCCCATGTGGCTTCAACCACACCTGATCCCTCTCCTCTCCCTCTTCGTGCAACACCGCCATTGCACCTCAATCGCAACAAGCACACCATTGGCCCTTGCCACCGACCACCTCTTTCGCCAACAACCCTCTCTCCCTCTTTCTCTCCCTCTCTCTCTTCCTTTATAGCTCTCTTGTGTTTCCCCACTCTCTCACTCCATGTGTGTGGCGTGTTATTGCCATTGCTCGTCACTCCAACACCCACCGCCACCCAAGCTAAGAGAGGCCATTGTCGACTATCTATCCTCTCCCTTTCTCTCCTCCGACTCACTATGCTCATAGCCCACCACATGGTTGTCCAAAGCTGAGTTGCAAAAGATCAAGCCTCCACCATCCCCCTCACTCTCTCTCTCTTTCTCCTATATCCTGTGCCAGAAAATAGCAAGGTAAACTAATAGTGCTATTATATTCTTGTTGTAGGTTCACTCAAGTAATTGACACTTATTAATGATTATAAGTAGAGAAAATAAATATTAAAAAGTGAAAACTTGGCCTAGCATTTTACTATAATACTTGACCATCTAAATGATGTTGTGGTATAATTATGTCACCAACGATCAATATTTAATTGTGCAATGGTGCTATATCATTGTATAGCATTCGTAAGGGGCTTTAACTTGTGTGTCAGATGACGCTATTTACCTTTTGAGGGTTTGACTTCAATGATTCACTTCTTTAGTGAATTTCTTAGCAATAGATTTATTGATGATGACTAAAAGATGATAATTAAAATATAATACTATATTGTGATAAAAGCTAATAATAAATAAAAGGAATAATTAGTGATTGGAGATAAATAAGTGAAATAAAAATAAGAGTTTGATTATTAAAACTAAAAACATCAAATCAGAATATTAAAGATGTAATATAATTTGTATTTGCATTTTTTCTATTTTTTTCTATCACTTAGCAATTTATAGTCTTGGCCTTCAATTTTGTTGACATAGGTAGATTTTATAGTTGGTTTCAACTTAACACATAGAATTGCTAAGGGATCCTCGATGTGCTCGATATACGGATACTAAGCTTGGCTTTATTTGTTGTACTCTTCATTTTGTTCCTATGAGGTTTTGGTATTATATAATTTTATTGTATTTTGTGTAGCAAAAGAAATGCACTTTATGTAGAAAAAGAAATGAATATATGTTTTGTTGAATAACTCTTGTTTATCAGTGAACAGCTATGAACAACTTGTATAGAAATAAACAGCTGTTCACAAGAATAAACAGGTGAGCATAGAGTAGGAAATCCCTTAAATTAAGGGGTTTAGTTAGAAAGATATCTTTAGGAATAATTAGTTTCCTATTCTCTCTTTTTATTTCGTATTTTATCTATTGTAATTTTGTATATAATACTGGGTATTCCCATTCTGAAATAAGAGGAATTTCCACGTAAATTCTTTCCACAATGTGTTCTTAGTTACTTATTATTGCAGTATCACCAAGTGAGGTACCTCATGGAAAGTAGTGAAATTATATACTGAGCCATGCCAATTGGAATAAATATATCTTGACAATGATTACAATGATTGATAGGTCCACATAATGCATACAACATTTTCTTTTGGCCAAAACAATACCATGCCGTTATCATAGAGGTTCAAGGAAAATTATTGATGGAACTGAAATCAAGTCCCTGGAAACACATGCATTGATCAAAAGATTACAAGCTAGAATATTAAATATCAAGGGATATAAAGCTAGCAACTATGCATTTTCCAACTTTTACATGCACAACTTACAAAAAACGTCAGAGATCTTAGTTAAAGATTCTAAAATGATGTTGAAATACAATTAAAAATTACCAGGTCAGTCAAAAATGACTGTTTGTTGAGACCTTCTAAAGCACTGAATGCAGATTCAAGCACTCGAGATAGGTATGCTACAACTCTGAAGATAACCAATAGGCACATTAGTGGTCATATTTTAACTGCTACTGCAAACTCCATCTAACATTAACTTATATGCACCTTATGCAAGCATTTGTTGGTCGATGATCAGGAGCATTTCCATCATCAGGTGTCCGATAGTCTGTAGTTTTCTGCTCTGAAGATAGTAATCGCTCAACCTGTAAAAAGGACATCATGATTTAACAAAATCCAGATATCAGTAAATACATGGAAATTAAGAATTCATAGGTTCCTGGGTGAAGAAAAATAATGAACAAAGAAAGATGAAGATATGATTGCTTATTTGAACATTAAAATCCAAATAAATTGAGACTTGCAAGGGCTGTCACACAATGTAAGATGGCAACATATATATGGCTACATGTATGCTTGTAAAATCATGAAATAATCATGGCTAAGAAAAATTCTAAGTTACAAAAAGGTACCATTTTAAGTTGCAACTATATAACCACCCAGGTTTGCCACTTGATGCAACAAGTACATAGTTTTTATTTGACATAGAAATAAAAATGGCTTGGCAAATAACTATTGCATAGCCTAGATGTTATTCTAGTAGTGTTCTAAATGGTGGCCGAGGCGGCTACCTACGCAGGAGGGGGCATCAACTGCATCACCTTTGCCTTAGGCAATGCTTTAGGCGGTCAAAGATGAGGCGAGGCGGCCACCTACACAGGAGGGGCATCAACCACATCACCTTTGCCTTAGGCAGTGCTTTAGGCGGTCAAAGATGAGGCGAGGCCAAGCGAGGCGGCGGGTGAGGCGGTCAAAGTTAACAAAATTTTAAAACCCTAGATATATTAATACACTCTCTCCCTTCCAAAACATAAATAACTCCACCAACCCACCAAGTCACCCATAATCCACCTCCTTCCACTTGGAACTGCACCACCACCACCGCGCTGCTGCACCGCCACCGCCACGGCCACCGCACTAGGTTAGTTTTTATATATTTAGTTCTTGTTCTAGTTTTGATCTTTTATTTAATTATTCAAGATTAATGATGGAAAATGAGAAACAACCGGACGTGGAATTGAAGCGAAAGTCTAGTGATATTATTTGGGATTATGGGGTGTTATATTGCAAAGAAAAAGAAGATTGGATCACATGCAAATTGTGTAAGAGCCTTATTAAGGGAGGAGTTTATAGGATAGGATGAAGCATCATATTGCGGGTATTGTTGGGCAAGTTGAAGCATGTTCTAAAGCATCCGACGAAGACAAAAAAAAAAAGAGTAAGAGCTTATCTTGAAAATAGCAAGAATAAGAAGCGAGAAAGGGTAGGAAAAACTAAAAGAGGAGATGGCAGAAGTAAATATAGGAGTTGATATAGAGGATGATGATTGTCAAGTGAGGAGAGATTCTTCTAAAAAGAAGTCAAAGCACCTCTGGCCTATTGGTACGTGGACATCCGCAATCGCTTGTTACCATGTTGGATTGAAACTTCGAATTTTAAACTTAAGCTTTTGGTAAAAGTAATGATATTACTTTTTTAGTATTAATATGGGATAAATCTTTATTAATTATCGTGTTAGTTGCATTTATATATTTATTCATACTTTATATAAATTGTATTGTACAAAGCTAATTTATGCATATAACATCATTTAATTACATGTATTACATAAAGAATGATGACTATTTATAATATTATGTATACAAAAATAAGTAAAAAAATCAATCACCTAGGCAACCAAGGCAGTAGGCTATCACTGACCACCCCGCTACCGCCAACTGCCATTTACAACACGGTATTCTAGAAGTTCTGATGTTTTTCAAAGACACTGATGACCTCTCAAGCAGATTCTGTTCAAAGACGATCATAAATGTTGGGGATCAATCTGCAGAACCTAATGATCCAAGATATGTTTACTTAAAACACGAATGTTCATGAACTACTAAAGAATAGAACTTATATACTTCAAAAGTTAAAGTGAGACATATTTGGCAATACTAGATTAAAACTCAATAGGATTTTATAATGAACCAATATGAGCCAATCACGTACATCCTCAAGACATACAAATCTGTGAGCCAATAATCACTAATCAGTAATCAGAACGAGAACTAGTTGAAATTCCATATTTATCTACTACATGATCTTTTTCAACCATCGATCTCTGTTTAAAGTGATATCTTCAGTCATGAAAGATATAGCTTTACATCTACTATTTCTATCGCCTGCTCATCTTCTACTATTTCTCTCTATCCCTTAGCACTCCTTGCCCTGTTAAGTTTGGGGAAAGAGAATAGTCCCTTGACTTCTTAAAGATATCTATTAAATATGAACTCATAATAAAACCCTAATCCTAGAACTATCAATGTTGACCTAAAACAATAACTCTAATACTCTCAACACTACCCCTGAAGTTAACACTCCCTCAAATGGGAGCATAGATTGATTTATATCAAGCTTTTTATATGAATTACAAAAATGTAAACTGAGATATGATTATAATGAAACTAAAGTATACTCCACATAGGGAATATAAAACTTAGGAGTTTAGGAAGAACAGCCAATGATCTCTTCCACTATGCCTTTGACTTTAGACCAACACATTGATAAGGGGAAAATATAAAAAGAGATCTCAGGAAATAATCTCTCAAGTGAGCTTCTACTGGAGTGGCACACACAACAGCACATAATAAACTGAGATTAGGAAAAACCTCAAGGGTCCTAAAGAGAAGATGAATAGCATAGATCAACCCTGTGTTAGAAGTTGCAAATTAAGAACAAAGCATTTTCTCTATTCAGATTCTCACTACAGATAGAAAGAACATCTTAACCCTTTCCTAGAAGTAGCAAACTAAGAAGACATTTTCTTTATTCAAATGTTTAGTAGCTCAAATGATGCAAATGTAGCACACAAATGAAATCGAACTGAGTTTCAAACTATGACAGAAATTAAGATGGAAGACGAAGCAAAAAGGCAAGGGGCCAGAGAAATGAAAAGGATGATCTGAGAGAGAAGTAATCAAATTTGAAAGAATATTGTGATTGAATGGATAAGAAAAAGGAGCTATGGTCTAAATCTCATATATCAGAAAGAGATAAAGAAGACTCTAGAAAGGGGAGGCATATATCCCATAAAATTAGAAGGTCAAGAATGCAAGAGGAAATTAGTTCATCAGCAATGCAAGGATATGAGATATGGGTCCTATGACGAGGATTGAGGTCACGAGTGCAGAATACAGAGAAGAGCTCGTGTTCAGAGGAGTGGCGCAGATATTGCAGGTAGGATGCAATTCTTCTAGCAAGAGCAGCGGTTAGAGAGTTTTGCTACCAAGATTACAATGAATGAGGACAAAAATATTCTGCTCAACCATCAAAATTATATTTTTAAAGGATGTTTGATTCCCATGGTAGCATAGGCTTGTTTGGATGCAATCTGGTGGTAGTTGAAGGAGATGATGGCATTGACAGAGGCTTGTCCAGGACAAAAGCCTAAACCTAGACTAGTCTCTGTAACATATACTCTTAACATACCTTTTAATCCTAATGGGTTCAAAACAAAGCCTATTAATCCTAGTTTATTTAAATTATCTAACTAAAATCTCCTGTTCTTTGAGCAAATAAATAATTTGAGCAAGAATAAGTAAACTTCAAGTCCATGGGAGAAGAACATAAAACAAGTTTGGAGATATTTATTATTCAGAAATATCACTGTAGGACATAAATTCCTGCTTCCCATCATACAATCATAGTGCTCATCAACTCAAACTCCATTTCACCTTAGTCAATGATGCCTTAATAATTCATCAACAAACAATTTGCACTACGAGCCATTTCCCTAAATCATCCACAGATTTTTATTGAAAAATGAATACTTAACACATGAGAATCACCCCTTAGTAAACATAGAAATGATGTAGATTCAGCAATCATCATCCTAGTCCCAACTATTAAGAGACAGCTAAAAGGATCCTATCCTTCATTGAAGTCAAGGGTAACCTATATCACTAATAATATTCAAATATTTTCTCATTTTAAATTACATTAAAATTTTCTTCGCCAGAGAAATAGTGGCATAACTGCAGGACAAGCAATTAGTAAATCACCAGATAAGCAGTCCACAAACACTGACCTCAGCCATGACAGTTTCAATACACTGTTGAAGACCTTTTTGAGCAGAACCCTCTACTCTGGAGACAGCTGTACCCATCTCTTCAAGACATGCAGCATGAGCATCAGGAGCTAAAATCCGAGAAATTTTATTTGAGAAATACTGAGAAAAATAGTAATCATCAGCATAAAGCTTCCATTCCTAGTGCCATATGCAGATAAGGTAAATTTTTGTGGTTTACTTGTTGAAGTATTGCAACACTGCTAGCACACCGCTGCACAGCAATCATGAAAGATCTAAAGCTACTCTCACCTGCAGCAGCAGCAGCTTCAGCCTGAGAATTTCACAGCAAGCTACTTAATAAAAGAGCATCACCATGTGTAACAAGGTAATCGAGAACACCTAGCACGAGGAGAAAAAATATTAAAGGAGAATAAACATACAGCAGAAGCAGCTGCTGCAGCCACCCTTCTGCTGACGCTTGCTCCAATAACAAATCTATCTCTTAGAGCTGCAGCCTCATTTAAACTTTCTCTAGCATGCTCGAGCCCATCAGTTAAATATCGGCTCACCTATTAAGAACTCATCATTGGTAAAGACAGAATATTAAGATAACCTATTAAGAATTCATCATTTAAGAGAGACAGATATCATCGTATAAGAGAGTAGCAAACATTGCTCCCTAACTTACTTGTTCCAGTAAGCAACCAAAGACTGATCTCACATTACTTGCAAGAGTAGCTGGCTGCAAAAATCAAAAACCTTTGTCAGTTAGCTAAGTGATGCAGCAAGGGAAGATGATCTCACAAGAGGAGAAATGCCACAAATCGAAGAATTATTCATCACATGGGATCCAAATACCTTTTAAAAACCACGATAAAGACCAAATCTCCTCAATACAAAGCCTATAAAAATCATAACTAGCTCTTAAAAATTTAAAAGAACTCCTAAAAATTAAACAAACTGCAAAAAAATTAAAACCCTAAAATTTTTAAAGGAAATCCTAAATTTGCCCCAAATTTAAACTGCATCACTTAGCCAGTAAAGCAGAGATATAAAAGAAAATAAAATGAAATATACCCAGGAAGCAAAGATACAAAGAATATAAAACGAAAAACACCAACAAGACATTAGCATTCACATAGAGAAACATTCAAAACGGATGTCATGTGCTGAAAACATTGATGATCAAAATCTAAAAGATGTAAAAACTGGTCAACAAATTCTTGCCATTAAGTAGTTGAATACAAAAATGAATGACTGTAGAGAATGAGTATGATGCTTCAAATTTAAGCTAATCACTCAATCCGAATTTAAGCTTCAGTATCAAAAGATAATTGATTAATGGTATAATAGCCGTTAAACAAGTACCAATCATATTGTGATCATAATGAGTCACTGGCGAGCAGAAGCATATAAAATAAAGCCTGCATGAAAAGAATTTGGAAGAAACTTTGCTCCGATGCAACTATGATTCAGACTTATATTGCATAACTTCAAAAATATTTAAAAGGGTTGCCAACAATCCTATCGTCCTAAACACAAAGAAGTTACCTAAATATGGAAAGAATTTAGATGGAACTTGAGATTAGATTGGTTGAAGAGACTAAGTGTTAGATGCAAAAAATTGTTAGTTTGCAACTGAATCTCATATGATTGCCATAGATATGACAATTGGAACAAATTGTAAGATCAAAAAAATAGGGGAGAGAAAGAAGGTTCTCATCATATAGGGAACTGGTCATCACAGGAAGGAATATAAGATGAGAATGAGCTGCATGATTTTGTATGTGTTAGGATCCACATGAGTACAAGTTTATGGCAATCATATCCAATTGATCTTTTACATAAACCAACAGATAATCAAATGGCAAACGAATTAGTAAGAGCCTAAATGATTTGATTGAGCTTAAACTAGACTTATATGGTATATGGTTTCATTGTATTTGATTTGGATCTGATTGGGATACTAGTGATTGAAGGAAGTGATAATGTGATTAATCATGATTCAATTATGTTGTTAATTATCTATTGTTAGATTAGACAGTGTTGAGGTGTGCACGTGAGTAGAGATGACAATGGATCAATTTGGTCAATGATGACTGAACCAATTTTATCAGAAATCATTGTTGAAATGATGCATCATATTTAAACACATTAAAGATTTATGGTACATTATTTTTCTACCATGCCCTTCATATGACCTCCAAATGATTATTCATGAGTTGATATTTGAAGTTGTCAAAATTTTATATTATTCCTGGGGGTATGTATCTGAAATGATCATACAGGAGTACAAGTGCAGAGAATAATTTCAATACAGAGTTTGATGCAAATTCATAGAAGCGTCTCAGTGATAGTTAAAAAAAATAACCTTCACAGCACCATTTGTGTAAATGCCACAGGATATGTATAAATAACTTTTTTACAAAAGTCAAGATTCTCAGGTTGATTATACTGTTTTTCTAAAGCTCATTAACTACTAACATTGATGTAGTTTTGGTTATTTTTCAATCAGTGTTTAAATCAACAAAGTCACAGAATAGCACTAACCTGCGAAGAGAACAAAGTACATCTAGTAATGGCTTCCTCGTTCCACCGTACAAATTCTGCTACTATAGTAACAGATATCTGTTGGATTGGAGGACTTGCTGCTGTTTTTGACCTTGAGATAGTCCCAGTTGATTCAGATTGTTGCTGGGCTTCAGCACGTAACTCCTCCATCTGTGGTACAAGATAGATAGCATTTACATACTGATTTCCAACAAGAATCCTTAGATTTTTTGTAGCAGAGTAATGACTATTTTAAAGCACAGGTAGTGTAAAACCTTTGATTGATACAGTTGTTTGAGGGACGCCTGTTCATACTCTGGATACTCATCTTTGTGTGAAAGAAACAGTGATTCCATAAGACCTGGGACAGAAAGAACACAGTTGTTGAACAGGATGATTTACTAAGACACATAATAGGAAATAGACAATATTGAATTTTTGCATTTCATGCTGTTTGGCACATGTTTGCATGGATAGAATAATAAAAACAACATATGGAAAAAAAACAAAAATGCACATGGCATGCCAGAAGACGTAAGCATATGGTTGGATCAGGTTATCCTAGTTGGCATAATGTCTAAGGTGCAGTGGTTAAGGCCCTCCAACAGTTAACAAGGCATCTAAGATTTGATTCTCAGTTGTGGCGCACCGTAGGAATTTTCCTCTGATGGGATGACAAGCCTAAGATATGGGCCACCGTGAGCACTTCCCGATTTATCCAGTGGCTAGTGTGAAACTTCCATGGGGTTAGGCCGGTCACCTCTAGGATTAATCAAGTTCGAATAGCCAGATACCTGAATTACTCAAAAAGAAAAAGTTGGATGACACACATCAACATGCCATGATTAGGCAATCTTGGATTGTAAGCACAAAAGAAAAGGTCCAGCTACCATAATAATCTCTTGTCTTCTACTTTTATAGGTAAAATAATTAGATTTATTAGAAGGTTCAAATTTTGAATTCAGTGATGCTTTCGGCATTTGCAAAATGGCATCATGTGGTTATCAACTAGTCCCATCCCCTCTTATACCCTGACAATGGTAAATTCAAATTTTGATATTATCTTGTGACATGTTTGATGCTTATTGAATCTTTTGCAACAACTATTCAATAATGTATAAATTTAAAATCTATATTTTAATTATTAATGCACATAATTAAATAATCTTAATTAAAATTTTATTACAGTGACATCAAGTCCAAAATCTTGCATTCATAATAGTGAAGAAGATCGATCTTCAATTTTAAATTTATTGCAGAGACATCAAATCCAAGGTCTTGTATTTGTAATGGTCATGAAGATCCATTTTCAGTTTTGACATCTTAGATATATTTTGATGATTTTAAGAATTGATTATATTACATTTATTTGAAAACTTAGAATTATTTAAGGATTAATATAATTTTTATATTTTGAGATATGTAGAAGTCTAAACTTTATTGTATAGTAAAAGGATAAGGAGAGATGATATATATATATATATAAGCGTTATCCTGCGCACCGCACAGTGCGCGCGTGCAGGTACAGCCGGTTATGGTTTTTTTTAATTAATTAGGAAAATTAATATTTATTTAAATATAAACCCTAAATTTATTATTATACCCATAAACATCCAAATTTATTCATTTTTAATTTTTTTTAAAAACATAATACTATAACTAAATTAGGAAGCCTAAACCCTAGAGGTAAAATTTTATCGTTTGAATACTATAAACCAATTGGGACGTGTGAACCCTAGGGGGTAAACAGTTTTTAAAAAAAAAATATCTATGTGGTTTAGACTTCCTAATTAAATTATAATATTAAGTTAAAAGAAAATTTTAAAAATGACCCAATTTTAGATATTTATGGGTATATTTGAATATTTAGAATTAATATTTATAAAAATATTTTTCTTTAAGTAAAGAATGCTATATCTAATTTAATAAAAAAAACAATGAAACCGGCTCTTACCTGCACAGTCGCGCACTGTGCGGCGCGCAGGATAACTTTTCTATATATATATATATATATATTGAGAATAATTATTATCCTCTTTCGCCGATGGTAATCTCACTTTCAAAAGACTCTCTTAGTGGCAGTGTACATGTAACTCCATAGCAAGACTAGTCACAGGCTACAAGTTTCTTTCCTGCCGAATCGGGGCGGCTGAGAATGTTGTCAAAAGGACCAACGACGGTAAAGGAGTAGTTGAATGATTACGAGATAAATAATGAGACAAAGTCAAGAAAAGAGGGGAGTTAGACAATTGAAGCAAAAGGTGATTACGTTCACCCCAAGCGCCCTTCCACTGTCGGCCCCAGAACATGTGGAAGGGAGGTAAATCACGGAGGGCCTTTTTGGCCTACCAGCCTCCTAGGTGAGAGGTCGCCAAAGGGGAGTTAGACAATGAACGAAGAGCACAGGGAAATATATTGATTATGATTAAGATGGAATGGAAAGATTTTGAGAGTTTGTCCGAGGAACTAAGTATAAAGAGTGGTTCATTCGAAGAGTTCATTTAATCCTTATAACTATTAGCTTATGAAAGGTTGGAGAACGAGTCCATCTTGTTTGAAAGGAAAGGACTATGACCTTTAATGGACAAGTATAGGCCGTACCATAAAAAGGATAAAGGCCTGCCATCAGAAATAGTGAGATCCTAGCTTATATGACAATTCCCAATCTCTATTGACATCAAAAAATTAGAACACAAACAAAATCTTTTAAATACAAAATTTTATCTTATTTAAAAATTATATATATAT
>JBAMIE010204304.1:0-10796 GCA_037177295.1 Kaempferia parviflora
CCTATTTCTTTTTGCCACTTCTGGTACTCCAAAAATTCCCTAAAAATACTCTAAAAATCCAGAAAAATCATATTATAATTATGAAGCTATTGCTGGAAATTTTGGGGCGTTACATCAGGCCATCTGAGAAACCCCCCATGGGATTTCCCAAGTGGCTCTATTCCCTTAAGACTCCCGACCAGATTCCCCGAGTCATTGGGCTCTGCTTCCTTAAGACTCCTGACTAGATTCCCTGAGTCGCTGGGCTCTCCGGAGAGATTCGGAGATTCCTTGAGTCGCTTGGGCTTGCTCCCTTAAGACTCCCGACCGGATTTCCCGAGTCGTTGGGCTCTGCTCCCTTAAGACAACTCCCAAACAAAGATCCCACTACTGGGTCCAGCACCCCTCGATTCCTTATAAACGCTAGCCAAAATTGATCCACTATTCCATTAGTTGGGTCGAGCCCCGGAGAACCCAATGGGCCTCATGGATCATGACTCAATTCCACAATTGATGCTACACGTGGTGTTGTCGGAATCATGTGAGACAATATATTGATACAGATATGGAATACTTGTAATATATGAGCAATGTGATTGCTCAATACTGCAAAAATATACTAATAAGATATTTTGCTTACTTTGATACGACGTTTAATAATGACATTTATTTAATGCGGGGATTACAAAGTGTTATAAAGGGGTCCCACCCCCGCAGGCGCAAGTATGCTTCCTCATCGTGGAAAGCCTATGATCCTACATTGTCCTTACACATTTCCTCCACCTCACTAACTTGAGCATCGGAGTGACTGTGCTCATGGCCTGCGTACGGACGTTCCTCTCTTCTTTTCCTTCTCGTGATCGCACAGTCCCCTGGTTCGAGATCTTCTTCTAGTTAACATTCCAGTAAGCTCACTGGTGGTCCAACTTCTCCAATTTTAGACGGGATCACTAGTCTTCTTTTTATTCTACTGAAAGCAGTCGGGTCTCCCTCAACCCTACTCTTCGTTCATCATTTGTGGCATCATGCAAGATATAAGTCTTATCCGCTTCTTCCTCTTTTCTTTCCCCTCAACTTCTTCCTCTTTTTTTTTCTCTACATCACTCATCTCTATTTTCTTTCCCTCTTTCTCGTTCATTCATCCTCTCCCCTGTTCATCTAATGAAACAAAGGAATCTACCTTGTTGGACACTTTTTTATACTTAAGCGTTTTTGTTTTCTGATGTATTAACACGGGTACAAGTTCCACAACCATTCAAAGCTTAAAACTAAAATATTAGAACTACCACCAAACAAAGGGTGAAGTCTTGCAAAATTCAAGGTAAGGTTGCTTACAATAGATTTAATGGTCCGACCTTCTCTAGGATTCTGCATTGGCAAGAGCTTCATATACCGGATTGTCCTTTTTTTTTTTAACATGAAATTGAAAGAGAAGAGGAAGAAGGAAGGATTTTCTTTCTTCTTTTTTTTTTTTTTGGGAAAATTAGTAAAAAAATATTTTGATTAAAATTGTTAGTTCTAGTTGGCTTTAGTCGAATGGCATCAAATTAATTTGATGCATGATACTAATTAAAGAAATTGTGTAACTTTATTTATGTGTGCGATTGCAATAGAAGTCTGAACTTAATTGCAATATAGGGCATAACTTTGAATTAAATACTATTTTTGTCGTTTTTTCTGATGAATTAGCAGTTGCCTGTCTGCAACCTTACGTAATTTGAACTATTTTATTTTATTTTTTTGCTGTTGTTGAGGAACTAGCAGCTGTCTTGGCAAACCTGGACGCATAAATACTACTATTTGACTCAGGATAGGAAGTTCATTGTTTTACCTGGATAATGCTCATTACAGATTTCTATATAAAATTGAAAATATTGATGTGAGCTAGTAAGTCCAATGATGCAATTGTTCACATCTGGAGAATAGTTAATCCTGTATTTGTAGGTTCGAAAACAACGACGCTAGAACTAAAAAGGAGATAAATTAATGTTGGGGACATCCATTATATCTCTAATTTCTGATCAACTTCTGAGTACAGCTATATTGCAAATCTTCGCTAACAATATACCTGAAAACAAAATATAACTAGATGATATAGTAATTATGACACATTGGTAACTGATCTGGTGACTACTTAAAAAACCCTGCTTACCTGCATCCATTTAGGAGGTGCGTGTATGAATAATGACTCCAGGATCATCTGATTAATTGCCTTGAAATTCTTTTGGGAAGGCATGAATTTCACATTAATGTTCATATAGGTTTATGTATCGCTTCAACATTTAAGGACTTTGGTGTCATTGCACAAGATTTTGGGATATCAATGCCTGTCACCACTCGTGGGGTTATCTTTTCTCATAAAATGCTCTTAAGGTTAAAAAAATGGTGAATATATTTAAATTTTTAGTTCAGAATTAGATCGTCAACTTATTCTTTGAACTGAGAAAAACAATATTAGATTATAGAAAACACATCTTCATGTCTATCAAGTTCATAATGTAGGTCTAATACAATGATTGATATTCCTATTCATAGTGATGAATTAAGGGAACAATGTGATTGTGATTTGTCATTGGAGCTTTGAGGAAGGGTGGTATAATATTGGATTCTGAGTGGTTCATGGGAGTGTTAGGAGAATATTTCTCTTACAATAGAATAAAGCCATTGTTGTCAAACATTTCTTTGGAACCTTACCAATTATTCCAAACTTTAAATTGCCTTTCGATGGCTTGGCATACAAGTTCTTGACAAATGTCTAAGCCACTAAAGCCAGAAAGAAATGTCAATAATCTTATAATTTATCCAAAGCTTGGTTATATTCCAGATGAATGAAAGTGAGGAAAGAAAACAAGATATCAAAGGAAGTCTAGTGAACCAGAATTACAGCATACATAACTTCATAGTTGACGATCCATATCATGTCTGGATGTGATGCTTTTGCAATGTTAAATCTTTAATTCTATTAACTCATGTTCTTCATTATCAGGATGGGACAAATGTGGCAGACTATGCACGCTCATCACATTGCCCAGCTGAAGATAGTTGAGGATCTTAAAATCATCGACATTCCATGTGTCATGAAGGAGACGACTGAACATCATTTCAAACGCACTTTGCAATTACATGATATCACAGAAGAGTGGCATTTGCAGTTTGGCAAACTTGTTAGCCATCAGAAAGAGTACATTGATGCTCTTAATAGTTGGTTGAAGTTAAACCTCATCCCAATCGAGAGTAGCTTGAAAGAGAAAGTATCTTCTCCACAAAGACCAACTCATGCTCCAATCCAAGCTCTTCTTCACACGTGGCACGAGCATCATGAAAAACTGCCAGACGAGTTAGCAAAGAATGCCATCCACAGTTTCTCAGCAGTGATAAAGACAATTTTGACTCTGCAGCAGGAGGAGCTAAAGCAGAAGGACAAATGCAATGAAATCCAGAAGGAGTATGTACGAAAGAGTCGGGCATTTGAGGATTGGGCCCAAAGGTATTCACAGAAGAGGATGGCGTCCACAGTGGGTGAGACAGAAAGTGGAGAGGTAGCAAATCAAAAGGACCTTGTGGAGGAAAAGAAGTTAGTTGTGGAGTCAGCTAAAAGTAGGCTTGATGATGAAATGGAGTCCCACAAAAGACTGTGTAAGCAGGCGAGAGAGAAATCGGTTACGAGTCTGAAGACACATTTGCCTGAGCTTTTCCGTGCTATGTCAGATTTTGCGGATGCTTGTTCGAGGATGTATGCCAGTTTGAAGATGATCACAGAGAACCAGGAGCAGCAGATAAGAAGCTAGGTCAAACTTTGTAGAGTTGAATACTCTACCTTGTATAAGAAGCTGGGTCAAAGTTTCTAGAGTTGAATTCTCTACCTTGTATTTAAGGTTTACTACGCTAAACTTTATAATTTGAGTGTTAATTTGCATGGGGTATATTCTGTTATATTAGTTCTTAGGCTGCATGATACTTGTTACAACTACTCTGGGAACCTCTCCAGCTCTAATAATGAACTTGCAGATGTAAACCACCTCTTTTTGGCTGAGACTAAAAATGTAATCCAGGGTTTCATTTTTTATCTTTTTTTTTTAAAGATTAAGCTCCATTATTTTGATAAAATACCACACTCTTGTGTATTTACAAGATGATTTCTTTTCATTTTATAACTCTTCTCTTATCTATTTATTTTTTTAGAGATATTTTATTTAAAAGATAATTGATTGTCAATCCAGTTTCCTCCATGTTCTGTGGCAATTCAAAAATTTAACAATAGATCATGTTGAGATCAGCTCTAATAATAGACCATGTTAATGAGGAGAAGTCAGAAATTGTTTTGCTTTTAATTTCATATTTAGCACAAAACTCAACGAATATTGATTCATATTTATTTCTTGATTACTTGGTACCATCTAAATTCTTTTCGACCTCATTTTCATAGAGAATAAATTTTTTTTATAACTTCATCTTTACTTTTAATAAGATGTACACTAAAATTTTATCTGACCATCAACAAAAATGATAAATTACTTATAGTCACCACATGTTTATAAAACTTTAGGTCTCACACACATCATGACATCAACATATTAAAAGGATGACTACATTAATTTTGCTTCAACCAAGATAAGGGTGAGCATTCAATTTATTTGATTAATTCAAAATTAATTTTGTATAAATTTTATTATTATTATTTTAAATAAAGTCGATATTAATTTTGTTTAAAATTCGATTTAGTTAGCTAATATTAAATCGATTTTCGGTTAATTTACTACTAAATTAACTAAATGCTCACCCCTAAACTCGGACATTAAATTAACCCATCACAACACACATGTTCATGTCTAACACCACGTTTATCCACCAAATTCACATCTTAATTTCAACTTGATTTCTTAAATTATGAGTACTTATGATCCACTTGATCACAATTGTAATATTTTTTTTATAGAAAATTTCCTTTTAAAGGCACTTTGGGTCCCAATTTAGCCCCTTTACTATATGATTTAGGGCCCTTAGTTTGGACTCTGCTCAATCATGTTAACAATAATGCTATTGCAAAGTCTAAGAATAAATCCTTCAACATTTATCTCTTTTACTTGTGTTTTAAATATTTTTTAAAACTCATCTTCTAGGTATTAATTTTGATTCAACCCAACATTAATTTTTTATTTGAATATTTAGAGAAAGCATTTTATTTAATAACATTCTCTTCAGTTTAATGATGTTATTCAATATAAATCAATACACTTGTTTTAATTTTTTTCAACGTTGGACTGTTCCACATTTTCACCAGTCATTTTTCACTGTCTTATTAACATGTTCGACTTATTGGTCTTACTTTGACATACCTAACTTGGTCAACTTGATAGCCTTTTGCCACGTGACAACCTAATCAGCTCACCTGAACTCGACCAATCCACCTAGCCATTATCATGTCTAGCTCAACATTCATCTAGTTTGTCCAACCTGGTCAATTCATATTGATTTTCCATCGATCTAATTTGCCGACACCAATTCATCTAACAGAATTGACTCAACGAGCACACCTAGTCTATTCAATTCACTATGATAGCTTGTGAATAAATATTATATTTCTTAAAAGTCAAATATACAATAGATATGGAATGAAATTTTTCACATTCATTCATAGTAGAATGGAATGCAACTATCCACGTTTCATTTGATGATTCCATCTAAAATTATTTAACATTAGAATTGAATCTTAAGGAACTTCATTCTCATTCCATTTTATTCATCCAAATGCACCCTTGCATTAGTATCTAAATATGTTAATATTATGTATTTAATTTCAAAACTCATGGCCTTAGCTTGTGTGTCATGTGGAAGAGTTAAAGAATAACCTAAGAAATTGTCCAACAACTTAATTCACACAAATTTAAAGAGCTCCCATACAATCTAAGACATGAACTCTATTTCATGACATCCTAGAAAAAAGTAAATGAAAACATTGAAGTGGCAATGGTGAAGTTAGCACGCACACAACAAAAGAAGCTCTAATTTTTTCATAACCATCACTTTCTCCCTCTTCTAGGGACAATTACTTTATGAACACAACAAAATACAGGCAATCACAATAATTTCTATTATTTTGACCATATAAAGGAATTCATAAATCTACTTAAAAAGTCTAAACCTTAAAGTTAAACATAAATGGCGATACTAGTTTGAAAAAAAAAAAAAAAAAAATTGAACACAAGGAGCATACTTGACAAAATTCCCTTATAAAAAGATACATGGTAAAATGAGTAATAAAAACATTTGACCATTATTTTCAAAACTTGAATACACACTTGCAATAAAGTATGAAATCATGCTTTAAACATAATATATTATGACAGGTTATATCCCTTCTAAGCATTCAATACAAGGTTGAAGAGAAATTCTAAAACATAAATAGCATTGATGAGTTGGAAGGTTAAAAAGCTAATCTAACCATATTCCACAGCAATTGAGAGTGGCAGAAAACAACCCAAGCCTTCCACTTAGTATATTACCTAAAAAATTACTTTCCCTTCCACCTAATCATGAAATCTACTTAATTTCACAGCAGAACTATACAAGGAGTACAACCCATAACAAGGTCAACCGTGATGGTGTTTGCATAGATCACTGCAAGTCCTACAAGTTTCATAAGTTTGAAGGGGAATAAGTTTGTGTAAATAAATTGATCTACATTTTTTACTTATCGAAGCATGAATCATCTAATAAATACTCTGTGAAAGAAAATAAAAATTAGAAAAAACAACGTGCACAGCCTCTATCAAGAACCAGAAACAGAACAGACTTTATAATCACAATTCACAAATCTATTTTGCTATTACACTAATTCCACTGTAAGAGAGTCGAGACCCATCACAACAAAGAAAAGTTTTGACTGCACCCAACTAGGGAAGAAACATATGCTGCAAGTCTTTGAAGTTGAGTTCATAACCTACTTTATGTATTGTGAAACCCACTTGAAGCCATCACCATACCCCATCTTACGCACAATGCTGCACATGAAAACTTCAAGGGGACGAACATTGGAGTCTGCAAGATTCACCTTGCCTTTGCCGGTTGTGAAATTGTTCAGGCCTAAATGAAAACGTAACTCATCCTCTGATGCTGCATATGGAATGTCAATCTTGTTTCCAAGAATGAGAAATGGAACATTCGCCAAGGCATCATCAGATAGAAGTGCATCTAATTCCTTCTTCGACTCTGCAAATCTCTCCTTGTCATATGCATCCACTAGGTATACCACTGCATCCACCTACTCAGGAAAACACTAATTTTAAAAATGTAGAATAGTCAACATACGCACCAGCAGTGTAGTTCATCAATTTTGAAAATGGAGCTATGATGACATGCAAATATCTACAGTAGCAGACCTGATAACTGAAAACAATTTCCAAAGAAATTTAGTATTTGCACAGTTGTCATTACCGCTATAACTTAAGCCTGCTACCACAAGAATGGGTGAAGTATGAGAATAATAATGGTCCCTGCATCCTTCAAGAATTGACCAAAGTTGCTAGAAAGCATACTATTCACAATTCATATCATATGATGTATTATAATTCACATATAACTATGTTGTTGTCACATGAATCAAAAATTGATTCACAAAAAGAACCTCAATTTGATAACCTTGAAATTCACTCTATCAAATTAGATATGTTAGATGATTTCCATTTATTATTATGTGAGTCAATGCATGGATGTTCTAGCAAGTTATAATTATGACCTATGATATGGCTTCCTATAACATATATCTCTCCAACCATTTCATTAGAGTTAATGCTTATCAATTTTATAATAATCAGCACATAAACCTTGTTTCTAAGCAAGGATGAGGGAAACGTTGGTTCATTCTCATGTTATGGGCCGGAGGAAAGAAACATGAAATAAAACCAATAGTTTCCCCAAAGAAATAATGGAATAAACTGAGCGTGAGGTGACCTTTAGCTTAATCAGTCGACAACAGCACATGACATTGTCAATCATGTCAGTAATAGTTAAAAAAGTTTTCTTTTCCTTTATCTTCTCTTCATTTTTTTTTTCTCTTTCTCTCTCTCTACTCTTCAATCTATTCTTTCTTTTCTTATTTTCTATCCACAAAGTAAACAAGGGCTTAGGAGATCAACTAATTTATAAATTATTTAAGTAAAAAGATTACTTGATTCATGCTTGGGCGAAAGGTATAGTAATTGGATAAACTTGTTGGACAAAATTTTAATTAAAAAGTAACTGAAGTTCCACATAAAAATATTTGATAAGAGAAAAAATACAATCATAAAAAAGGTGCGAACAATCCTCACAAATATAAACTTCACTTTCAAAAGAACACCTATTTCTGGTGTCCTTGCAACTTCATGTATGTCTTAGTTCAACACCAATTTTAGTTCAACACTACATGATGTCTTGGTCCGTCAAAATAAAAGCCTTTTGTACGGACTAGGACAGCCATGGCAGTAGTAACCTTCCCTCAAAAACATAAATTGAATCAAAAAGTTCTTGCAACAAAAAAATTAGACATATCATAGTTGTGCTAATATGAAGAAAGTTTGATGGTGAAATAACAAAAAACTATCAAGTAATATAAGGATGATTCCCATGTTTTTAATTTAAAACACCTAACAACTACTCAGTAGATCTCATGCTTTAATCCAAAGACAACTAATATATTTTATAATTGGAAGAGTTGAATCACCAAAGACAATATTAATCAAAGTAATAAAAAATAATTTAATAAGTGCAAATACTACTATGATATTGCCATGCATAGAGCTCAATGGATCAATAGGATTCATGTAACTAACCTCAAACAGTAGGGACAATGGTGTGACTAATGACTTAATGCTACCAGCTATAAAAGAATGTCTTTTCCCCATGTATAACAACAGAAAACAATGCATCATGAAAGAAGAATCAATCTCAAGCAAGAAAAGGAAATTTCTTGAAAAACAAGCAATCAAGTATCAGGGACTGCAAAGTGCAGCTTTGGAAGAGATGAAGAACAATCAACCAGTCTCAGCAAGTGATAGTTGCTCTTTCTCTTTTGGCTGAGAATGAAGGGCAACCAATGGTAGCAAATACTGCTTTCTTCAGAAGAATAGAGGAATAGGGATGATGAATCTGTGACAGATACAAATTGTATTTGCTTTATTTCTTAATTTCTATCTTCTGTAATGACTTCAATATTACTCAATTATACGACCACCCAACTGATAGATCCAACCTTCCTAATAAAATGTAGTAGGGCAATTCTCCTACCCTATTTTCACACACACAAAAAAGAGACCGACAACAAGAAACGCGAAAAGATAATCGACCTTGGCGTAGTAATCCTTCCAGACACGCCGAGCGATCTGATGCCCTCCCAAGTCAAAAGCCTTGAACTTGATCTTCCCGATGCTCAGCTCCTCTGACGTCGGGTACTGCGTAGGCTGGTGCTGAGCCAACCTCTGGATTCACACAAGACAAATCCAAAAGGATCGGCCTCAAATCAAAGCCAATCAGGAGGCAAAACACGAGCGGAAACGGAAATCGAAGAATCCGACCTCATCCTTGAGCATGTGAAGCAGCGTGGTCTTTCCGGCGTTGTCCAGCCCTAAGAACAGGATTTTGGCCTCCTTCTGCCAGAGGCCGAGCGAGGCGAGGACGCCGTAGAACCAATCGACAAGGAACATCGTCGCCGGCGAGGAAGAACTCACCGACGAAATCCAGCTAATCGAGGAGGAAGAAGGATCAGATCGGGAGTCGGAAATCTGACCAAACTCAGACCGACATGGAAGCCCTAAAAGTGAAGGAATCGATCAGATTCAGAAGAAAGGAAGCATTGTTCATACTTATTAACGCACCTTGGCAAGCATTCACACGAAACAATCAAACAAAGAAAAGCTATTTTTGGCAACATTTATTATAATAATGATTAAATATTTATTTTTCGAAAAATTCTCAAAGGGCACCTCATGTTAGCCAAAAAGTGATTTTGTCCATCATCGACGTACTTACCGTCTATCCCTGAATTATACGAAAAGAAATAAAATATAGAATCAGCTTAGTATCAGCTTAGTAGATAGCCAAGTTAGCTAAAGTACGGGACGGATTTTTTTTCTCAATATTCTTGGATTCGCTATCTATTAGAGAGAAAATTCTACGTAATATATCGCAGCTGAATTTAGAATTCGGATGAATAAATCGAGAAAATACACATTGTCACCCTCATATTTTCTTTCAATACATGTGGAAGATTGTTATTGATAATCTTGATTATCTATCAAGATTATGTTATTTAATTTTATTTGATTCAAATAAAGTAATTCTCAATTAATAAAGCATAGTGTCTGATCTGGATGATGAGATGGAGTCAGGGACGGATCAATAAATATGTCTAGTTAGCATGAAAGGTCAACGACTGATCGGGGATATGCCTACTTCATCGGATAGCATTCGGCTGGTCGGCAAACCTTTTTGCCAAGACATTCAATCAGAAGATGTCCAGCGAGATAGACAGTGACCGAGGCCACCTCAGACCCAAAGACTCGAAGTCACCTCGGACAGACAGTAACCGAGGCCACATCGGGCACAAAGATCCGAAGGCACCTCGGACAGGTAGTAACTGAGGCCACCTCGGACACATAGACCCGAGGTCGCTTTGGACAGGCAGTAACCGAGGCCACCTCTGGCACATAGACCAGAGGTCGCCTCAGACAGGCTTCCTACGCATCAAGAACTCGAAGAGGAACGTTAGCAACCAAACAGAGAGATTCCTCTCCTTGTTTGGTCCTCCGACGCTCAAATTAACCCAAGGTGAAAAAGAAGAA
>JBAMIE010204314.1:0-10795 GCA_037177295.1 Kaempferia parviflora
AAGAAGAACCTGTAAAGAGGGTTTATAAAACATACCAAAACCAAGCCAACCTCTACCACCACAGCAGAGAAGAAGAAAAGAGGGGTTGCTGAGAGGAAGACATGTAACCGACCGGGCGGGCGGCCGGGGAAGAAGGGGAAGAAGGGCTGTTGGCGGCTTGTTTGTTTTCGCGGGGCTACTGGGTGGGGAAGCATTGATGCGGGTGGGGAAGCACTGGCGCCTGCTCGGGGAAGTAGAGGGCTGGGGAGCGGTGGTCCGAGGAAGCAAAGCTGCCAGGGAAGAAGGAAATTGCGCGACGCCGGAGAAGAAGGAAATTGCGAGGGGAAGAAGGAAATCGCGCGGCGCCGGGGAAGAAGGAAATCACGCGGCGCCGGGGAAGAAATTGCATGGGGAGGAGGGGATCGCGACGAGGGCTAAACCGTCTCAGAATAAAAACCGTGGAATGAGAAGAAATGGGTTTATCGATAACCTAGGGGGAGTAGGTTATCAAATCAAGGGTTTCAAATCCTTATTTGATTCCGATATCCGTTTACCATCTGTTACCAAACATTAAGAATGAGTATGAAATAAATTTCATACTCATTCCCGCCTTCTACTCCCGTGTACCAAGTAGCCCCTTAATATTTTTCGAATTTGCATATTGGGAGCATCTACATGTCCGACATGTTCTTGATGTATACACATCGATAAAAATGTATGTGAAAGTATGGTTGACACGTTACTTGGCATTCCAAGGAAAATAAAAGATGGACCAACAACACGATTGTACCTTACGGATATGAATGTCAAGTTGGAATTGACACTAAAGAAGAGGAAAAGAAAAACTTTTTTGCCAACGACTTGTTATACATTAAGCAAAGATGAGAAAATTAAAGAAAAATTTGCAACTCCTTGTTGGGAATAAAATGTTCCTACAGGTTATTCATCCAATATTATTCTACTGAAGAAGGAATTGAAACTTATTAGTATAAAATCACATGATTGTCACACTTTGACGTAATAGTTACTTCCAGTTGTCATTTGTGGTGTCTTACCCAAACAAGTTAGATATAGTATCACTCGATTGTGCTTCTTCTTCAATATGTTGTACAGTAAAGTGATAGATGTCTCAAGGTTAGATGATATATAAAGTGATATTGTGATAATATTGTCCCTACTTGAAAAATATTTTCCCCTTTCATTTTTTGATGTGATGATCCATTTGACTGTTCACCTCGTGTGTGAGGTTAAATTGTGTGAATCAATTTGGTATAGATGGATATATCTATTTGAAAGATTCATAAAAACATTGAAAGGTTATGTGTAAAATTACAATCGACCCGAAGGTTATATAGCTGAATATTATATTGCTGAGGAGGCTATAGAATTTTGCTCAGGCTACCTATCTAATGTGCACATTATTGGCATCCCAACATGAAATCGTCAATTGAAGCTTACCAGACCTTTTTCACGAGATCGAGTGCTCAAACTACTTGTCTAATGTGCATACTATTGGCATCCCAACAATAAATTATCAATTGGAGCTCATACTACCTGTTTAAGAGTGGGAGCAAGCACATCATCGCGTACTGGCAAATAATGATGAGATAGGTCAAGTAATTTCTCCAACTGATTACTACTTCCAAGTTTGACATTAGATTCTAGAGTTAATTGTTTCATTATCATATTTTCAATAGAAAATACATAGCTCATTTGAAGGCAACATTTCATCAGAAAGTAAATTCAAAAAAGTGATTATAAGATGAGCACAATCGTTATTCCGTGGTTGTGTGATACTGTAAGTTGCATGCAAGCTACGTACTAGTTCACAAACACACAGACAATTGTGTGTGTTTTTTTCACGACCACAAATCCACAATACATGCAAAGATAGCTAGAGTAGACTACTAGAACATTTACCTTGGACCAGACAATTGTGTTGCCGTTGGAGGAGTCGAAGCATCCAAAGGAGTAGTTTCCCTTATTGCGATTGGAGCCGGATCGAACACTTCTTGCAAATCTGTTTCAACAGTGGCTGCACCTTCTAAAACTTTAACAACAGTGGACATGGATGGTCGTCTGTGGCTGTCACTCTGTATGCAACATCCAGCTAAGTGGATCATTAGAATAGCATCTTCGAAATCAAGTTCCAGGTGACTTTGATCGATCATTTCCGTCAATCCACCTGATTTGATCTTATCCTGAATGAGTTGTAGCAAATGAAAGTTTTCCTCAGGTTGGGAGTAATCCAAGTTTCTTCTTCCAAATATGGTCTCCAGAACCACGACACCGAAGCTGTATATGTCTACTTTCTCTGTGATGATCGATGTCAACCATTCAGGAGCTAGGTAGCCAGGAGTGCCTCTCAATCTAGTCATCACTTGGCTTTGGTCTCTGTCAATCAGTTTGGCCAGCCCAAAGTCAGAAATTTTAGCTTCGAACTTGTCATTCAGAAGGATGTTGTGCGGCTTGATATCCAAATGGGCAATTCTGCACCTGCATTCTTCATGAAGATAACAGAGTCCCCTGGCTGTATCAGCAATGATCCTGCGTCTTGTAGGCCAATCGAGAGTACTATCTTGGCTCTTCTTGAAGATCCACTTATCGAGTGATCCATTGCTCATGTACTCATAAACAAGAAGTCTGTGTGATTTCTCGACGCAAAAGCCAATAAGCCTCACCAGGTTAATATGGTGAATGTTTCCGATCGTCTCGACTTCTGCTAGGAATTCTTTCTTGCCTTGGCCAACTCCATCCAAGCGCTTCACTGCGACTCTTTGATCGCCTATTTGTCCTTCGTAAACTGACCCAAACCCTCCCTGCCCAAGTTTTTTGGTGAACTGCTCTGTGGCTTGTTTCAGCTCCTCAAATGAAAATCTTGTCGGCAATCCTGTAAGCAATTTATCCAACTCGTCGTCTTCCTCCTCCATATCCCTTTTCCTTCGCCGTAATATAATTACTACTATAAGAAGAAATATCAAACCTCCCACAATGATGGCAAGAAGCACTGCAACACTAAGTTTCCTTTGTGCTTCCTTATTCACCTGGACCTTAATGTACAGGGTAAAGGAATTGCCCTCATTTACTGTCATTGTGAAAAGTTGAGATAGCAAGTAACAATAGTTGTCGTATTTTGAAACTAAAACAGCTTTGCAAGAACAATTTGCTAGGCAAGCCTGCGTGCAATTATTCTCATCTATTCCTTTGATGATTGGCTCGGTATTGTAGGGAATATTGTAGGGGTCGATGAAGTATGAAACATTAGGAACAACTACGAGCCGGTGATTCTGCATGGATTGACAAGAGAGAGGAGTGACAAGAGAGCAGCCCTGATATGGTTCTCTGTCATTTAGAGGCTTCATGTACCCGTCTGCTGGTAAGGGACAACTGCACATCCCGTAGTTACAAATTCCATACTCACCGCAAACTGTTGGATAGTCACATGGAGAAAGTGGAATCAAACGCCAACGTCCATCGCTCATAACATCGAATATGCTCTTCCATCCTGTAGCACTCCGCTCATAGATTCTGAGGTGCCCGTCGGATTCTAACCTCATAAATTGAATCGATGATGCAAAGGGCAAGTTACCAGAGCGCAGTGTAACATTGCCGATAGAAGTCTCGGCGAAAAAAATAAGTGTGCCATTTGTGTACGTCGCATAGGTAGAAGTAGAACCATTGAGTACTTTGTCCAAGTAGATTTCATAGTATATCTGAGGATCAGTAAATCCGACATAAGCATACATACCGTCGGAAAGAAGCGTAAGGCGATACAAACCTCCAGTCCAGTTGACCGTAGAGGTGTTGGAAACAAGGCTTTGCCTCTCTTTGAGCGTCTGGCCAAGGACCCAAGTATCAGTCGGGTGTTCGAAAGATTGCCACACAATCGTGTTCCTCTTATCAAACAGCACCAGGTTGCCGGATTGGGTGATGTTGACTCCGACGACTCCCCTGCCGGATGTGTTGGTGGACCAAACCATTAACCATGGAACCGTCGGCATCACGAAGGATCAAGTCGCCGTCCGCATTGAAATCGAGGAGGGAGTCCGACTGCACGAGCCGATCGCGGTTGGCTGACCAGACCACTTGTGCATAACTCATGTACGTGATGTTTGGATCAGTGTAAAGGGCGAAGACGGCGAGGAGGAAGGCGTCGAAGGAAGGGTTGCTAAAGAAGCCGCAAGCGAAGGAAACATCATCGGTGGAGTCGTAGAGGAGAATAGGTCGGATGATGGACCTGTCGCCTTCGCCGGCGTTGCTATTGGTGCTGTAGGGGTATGAGGAGTTATTAATCCACACGGTGGATTTCTCTGCGTTTGATTTGAGATTTGAGAATTGTCCATAGACACAAGAAAGGAGGAGAATTAGAAGCAGAATCAACGTAATGAGGATCAGACGGGATGGCATAGTTCTGCAGAGACAACTCAGCAGACTGGAAAGTGAAGTGGCAGGGGCCAAGCAATCTTGCCAATCTTGCCTTGCATTATAACCCTTTCTTGTTTCTCCAAAGCAAAATAATTGGAGTCTGATGATTTGACGGGTTGAATATTGCAGTCCGTGGAGTACTTTGTGACCATAATCTAAGTCGGTCCAGAGCCGTCGGAATAGACGTGGAAACAGTGAACCACACCAATCGGTGCGTACGTGTTGACTAATTCTGCTGTCTGATTCGATGAGTTCCCTATCATTGACTTGCTTTAAGTTCTTTTTTGTTTCCTTTTGGTGCAATGATTTTTAATTCAAGAAGAACTGGTCGAGGAAATAGGAAATCCCTCATGGAGCATATTTATGTTCAAGATCTTGGAACTCACTGGTGGAGTTTCTCTTTTCCGGCAGGCTGCAGCAATTCCACTGGCGGAACTCCTTGCGACCTTCCATCACTTTGTGCCGAGCCTTGCGATTTGGCTGCTAGCTCAGATCGTCTTCTCTGATGGGAAAAAAATTTAATCAGGTTGAGTTAACGTCGAGTCTGGAATGATCGATTCGGTTTTATAAAAATTTTTCACCAGCCATCAGGATAAATCGGGAAGTATTTACAGTGGGCCGTCTAAAAGTCTAGCATCCCTTAGTTGCGAGTCTCATTTAAAGAAAAAACCTCTGCAAATATGCTGTAGCTGAGAATCGAACCATAAATACTTGAAAGATAACTAAACACCCTTATCGCTGCACTATAGTGTGACGGCGTGTTCTCCGATCAGAAGCAATTAGAACGGCGAGCTTAATTGACGGGATATAATAGATAAGTAAATAGTATAATTATTTTTATAAAATAAAATAAATAAAGATATAAATATTCATGTAATAAAACAAATATTGAATATTTATTCAGCCAATCTGACCTTTACTTTTAGGCCGATCCAACTCAACCTACTCCAATGGCTCAACTAACTCCTTTGATCATTTAGCGTAATTTGTCTAGCACAATTGGCCCGACAAAGCTTGTCATGATTAACTCAACAGCTTGTCAAACTGGACTAGTAGATCGGCTCAATGAACTTGTTCAAACAGTTCAACTTGCAGTAGTCCATTAAGCTTGTCATGGTCATGGCATGGCTGAGATTGAACTGTTGACTTTGACTATTGGTTTGGCCACTGAATATGTTGTATAATTCAAAAGCATAGGAGTACTTAATGATCCAATAGTTGTTGTCAAGTCAAACAAAGTTTATATGGATGGATAAATGTCACGAGGAAAAATAATGATGCTTAAAATCTCAACAAATTGTCTAAAGAAGTGGACCCAATTATATTGGTTCTAATCGAATTTTCAAAATCAAATGGTATAAGAAAAAAGCAATTGAAAAGGCTGAAATGACACCTTTAGTTGCAAATGGTTTTATAAATAAAAGAATAGAACTGAAATTAACCATAAAAATACCCTAATTTTTTTATAAAGCACTTCTAAAATTATTATGATTTAAAGTCGTATCGACAATATTTCTCAAGCACAACATTTTAAAAAAAAAAATATATATATATATATACATGATATAATCTAAGGACTTCATGTGGTAAAAAAGTGAATCGTTCGTCCTCAATGTCTCCACCGATCCGTCCCAGAGCCAACACGGAGGAGGTAAATCACGGGTGACTACTAGCCATAAGTGCAAATGGTCAAGACATGGGTGACTACTAGCGACGGACGTTATTCACCAATATCATATAAGAATTTCATGTAATGAGCTCAATCTTATAGGCATAATTAATATATTGAACAAGATTTAGTTAATTAGAATATAGATATAAATTCTATTATAGATAAATTTTATAATTCAAAATCTCGCACAATCTCATTAAATAATATAATGTAATGACTATAGATTATTTTTAGCTCCTGGTTATGCTAATAAGATTTTGTCTTTAGGGTTTAGGGGTTGAGTTATATATTGATTATAAAAAAAATTCAAATCGAATATATATATAATGTTAATAATAATACATAATTTATTATGTTATTAATAAGCCACGTACATCCCTTATTGTTGGATCCATCCCTAGCCCCACCTTCCTCCAGCTAACAACGACTCAGTCAACACTGAGGACAGTTCAGCCCCATCTTCCTTCGTGTAATGAAGACTTCGTCAACGTCAACGACACCTCACTAGTGGCCGTCGCGGATAGAGGTCCTTTCTTCATCTTCCTCAATGATCTCCGAGGAATAACACACGTGCTCTTTGACTAATGGTTTGACCATCCACTACATTTTGGCCGGAATAACAAAAGTCTTTGTTTATTTTAGGGTCGACTTTGTTCAGTTCAATTACATTATCAAACAAGTTTAAACACGCTAAAGTTCTATATTTGACTTGTTTACAGTCCAAAGTGTGATGAACTGATGATCAGCGTGGAGTTTTTTATTGGAAGTGCTAGAGATTAAAGTCTCAATTGTATTGGTAATATTAAGGTGCACGAGTAATCCATATATATATGCAAAATCACATGAGGACTTCCTTATAAAAGGCCATTGTGCAGTTCTATAAACCATTAGGTTTTAAAGTGTTTCGACTTGAAAGTCTTTTCATTTGAGTCCTTTTTTTCTACCAAATACGGTAACGGTGCTACGAAGCAATTTGATTCCTCCTGCTTGACCTTCTGGGACTACGGAGCTAGCTACGAATAATTGAAAGATTATATCATTCAAGAGATCATAATTACAATATTAGCTCGCATAGATTGACGTCCAAATATAAAAAGGTTGCACAAACAAATTAAATCGACCTCTAGAGTCAGACTGACTTGAATTCACCGGTGAAATACATAACTTTTTTTCCCTAAAAAAAACGTATAATGTTGCCTACATATGTATATATAAAATCCTCATCTTCAAAAAAAGATCAAAGTCTTTTTAAAAAAACGACTAATTTAGGTGGACAAAACGAATAAAATAAAATAAAAAAAAAGATGATCGCATCATTCAATAACTTCCGAAAAAATTGCAGAATCACATGCATTCATTTGCCTGGGCTTTAATATTGCTTTAATATTTCGACACTTCATTTGTCCTGGAATAATTTTATTTGACTGGCCGCCTCGATTATCACGGTTCCTTGAGGAAGCAAGCGACGGCGAGCACGAAGCAGGGCAATCCCAGCACGGCCACCGGATGATTCGCGGCGGCGTCGTGAGTGAGAGGGACGACATGCAGCGACGACCTGCTGTCGGCGCCGAGAAACACTGACGTCACCAGGCAATCCAACGCGACGGTCACCATCAGGAGCGCCGTCATGACCGCCACCGCGTTGGTCGCCGCCGCTCCTGCCGTCTTCCTCATCCGGACTGGCATTAAGACGGAGGAGCGCGATGGTTTGTTGTTGCTGTCGTTATTGTTTTCATGGAGGGATCAGAGAGACGAGGCGAGGAGGGAATTTATTGTTATTTGAGTATTAACCGTACGATATTTTTGACCATCCGATCGAGATCAGAACTAACCAACTCGCCCAGTATTAGGACGATCAATTCCAAGATGAATATCAGAGTTTATCTCAATAATGCCAAATCACATACAAACTGTCCCGAGCATCTGGTGCACAGTTGAGATAAAAGACCTCGCAGTTAAAAAACGAAGAGAAGTAAAAGAAAATAACTTTATTATTCTTGGTGTTGATTTTTGTCCTAAGAGCAATACAATATATATAACACATCAAGGTACTTAGTCAATTGACCAAATAACAAAATAATAGAATTATTCTAATAATTCTGTTATAATTTTTCTAAAACAAGTTATAACAGAATTATTCTCTTTTTTACAAGTTCAGATAAACAAGTGGTGTTGTTCATCGCAAAACTAAGTTCTACTGCGTCGTAATTAATTTAATTAAATCTTAGTTATAATCTTTTTTTAAAAAAAATATTTAATATATAAAAAAATCTTTACAATTTTTAAATTTTGATTCCACCATTCATCCATTAACACAATTCGGAGAATTGCATTACTGTTAAGGTGCAAAGAAGTGGCTTTTAGAGGTTTCAGATGTGGACAAGAACACCAAGCAGCTGCCGTCGGTTGCATATCCAACTCAATTAACAAATGGCCTTTGATTTAGATTTCAAGAAATAAAAAACGGAAGTGGATTATGGAATCGGGCTGCAATCATTTTCAGCAGGTATATATGATCGATTTGTGTAGTGACGTAAAGCTCTCCAATGCGTCAACAAGTCCTACTCACTTGCTACCCATCGGTTGAGTTGCTCTTTTCTTCGCCTTCTTCTCAATTCACTCTTCCACGTGCCCATTACACGTATAATTAAATAGAATAGGGAGTGATCCTGTGCTGATACCTCTCCGACGAATGAACCACCGACGCGCTGGAAATTGTGTCGATTGGAGTTGCTAAAGCTTCGATGGATCAGCTTCAATGTAATGGGAAAGTTCACAGAAGAATCACAGAGACATGAGGACAAGCAGAGAGAGAGAGAGAGAGAGAGAGAGAGAGAGAGAGAGAGAATGGCACCGGATGCCCCCGTGTTATCGCTCGGACGCTCAAAACAGTTTTGGACGGAAAGATGAAAAAATACAAAGAAGATGATCAATATTCTAATTAAGGATTTGCATACCTTGGTCCGCGTTTGCGAACCCATTTCTATAATGCTTCCGCCGAATATCTCTTTCTTCTATGTATTAATGTTGTATTAATGGTAGATCCGCTATCTTATCTTACCGTATAATTAATGATGTATTAATTATGGATGAGACGTGTATCAGTGTCCCATTGTATCCGGTATCCACTAGTATCATGTGGACCCAGATATGGGATATGATATCCCAAATGTCGTTCTCCATAATGGGTTGGCCTATGAGGTCCTTGGGGTGTGGTGAAATAATTGGGTCGGAGAATAGGGGCATATTTAAGGAAAGAACATCAGATTATCGAGGCTAAATGGAAATGGACAAGACATGCTCAGTCGGGCCAAAGGGTGCATCCCGGGCTGCTTTGATCATTTGGGAACAGGGAGCACACTCGATCAGGCTCGGGCAAAAGGCGGGGGTTGGAGTGGTTGGCCAGTGCGACCGATCGGCGAGAGGGGGAGAGCAGTGTGACCGATCGGCGAGTGGCAGATAGTGATTCGATGGGCCGGTGCGACCGATCGGAGAGAGGTGAAGAGCAGTGTGACCGATCGGCGAGTGGCAGATAGTGATCCGATGGGCCGGTGCGACCGATCGGAGAGAGGTGAAGAGCAGTGTGACCGATCGGATCACTGTCCGCCACTCCCCGATCGGGCGGTGGGACCGATTGGGAAGAGATAGCGAGCGGTCCTATCGCCCAGTGCAACCGATCGGGGAGAGGGTGGTGGCGTTGGGTCTGGTGGTGGTGTAATCTAAGCATAGGCAAAATGATGGTATAACACCGCTTTAGTGAAGTCGAGGCTAGAATTGGACTCTAACTCTTTAACACAAATTTGTCCCGTACACAGTGCTCACGGAACACAACAATCACCTCCAAGATACAACAATTTTATCTTGCGATAGCAACACTGCAAAACACAAGACCTCTAAACCGAATTAAGCTTCTCGAACTCACCAAATGTATGTATGAAATATAATGCTTACTTTTCTTTGAATTAAAATGAATTAAGGGAATCTAATGAGAATGTGAAGGGTTTTATTTATACCAAATGAAGAGGTATAAGAACCTCTTGATTCAATTAGATCTCATCAATTCCACTTGAATTGGATGATCTTAATTGCATCCCTTTCCAAAAGATACAATACTTCTTCATTTGGATATCATTCTTTTGAAATCAATAGTTTAAATTGAGTCATCCAAATGGTACTGATGTCTTCTCATTTGAGGGTTCAGATTAAGTCATGTCATCAATCTATGTGATTTCTCATTCATATACTAATTGGTTCAAAACTAATTTTTCAACTGGTGCAATCCCTACCAAGGTGAAGAGTGTTTGGTCAGTTCGGTGAAGCCGGTCAGCTAGTATGGCCCAATCGGGTTGAGGTGGGAACCTTCAGTCGGTATGATCTTGATCCAAGAGAGGTGAAGAACATTGAATTAGGGTTCAATGTGGTAAAAAGTGATTCGTTTGTCCCTAGCATCGCCCGTCAATCCGTCCCTGGTCAACATGGACACGAGGGCTATTAGCCATAGGTACAAGTGGCCAAGACATGGGAGAATCGGATCGGAGTTCAAGTGACAAAAGGTGATTCGTTCACCCCTAGCACCCCCATCATCTCGTCCCTGGGCCAACACAGAAGAGGTAAATCACGGATGACTATTAGTCATTAGTGCAAGTGGTAAGGCATCGAGGAGGGACATGTTCGGACATATCGAGTTTTGATCCCATGACATTATGTGATAACCTTTTA
>JBAMIE010204334.1:0-10794 GCA_037177295.1 Kaempferia parviflora
GAATAATAAATTATCAGAAGTATTAAAGAATATTCTATGGAATATTTATTTTAGTGTAGCAAATAACGTGTATTGGTTGGAGTTGGAAACTTTTTTGGTGCTGGAATGATACCAAATTGATGTTAAAAAATACACCAAAATAGTGTTTATGGTTGGAGATGGTCTAAGAGCATCTCCAACCAATACCCCTTTTACACCAAATTGGTGTAAAAAAATCCCAAAGTTACTCCAACCAATACACTATAATTTGCACCAATTTTGTGCAAGTGATTTTTTTAATATTATTTTTTATTAAAATATTTTCTTTAATATAATATATTATAATATTAAATTTATATTATAATATTTTCTCTAATATAATATATTATTTTTTAAAATTTAAAATTTAAAATATTTAATATATTACTTAATATTATAAGGAATATAATAATAATAATTATTATCACAATAAAAAAATTAACAAATTAATATGTATGTTAAATAATAAATTAGAAGATGCTTTAAAGAATATTCTAAGGAATATATTTTTAGTGTATGAAATGGAATTAGTGTAAAAATACATTAAAATATATTTTATGGTTGGAGATGGTCTAAGGAGACTCTACGCACTACGCACGGATGGAATGGATGCTTTTAAGATGCATGCCTATCCTACTTCTTCCTGGTTTAACACTACTGAAAGAGGAATCAACTAGGTTTGATCATCTAGCGATATGGAGAGTATCAAAGTAAGATAAAGTAAAGAGAGTCATTTGAGTACTGGTAGACCTTTAGACAATGGTAGACCTTTAGACCATAATAAGATCTAGAGGGGCAAAGGACAGTAGGGAAGTTGCACAGCGAAAAAGAACAGTAAAAGTAACACCAATCGGTGCCCATTTAGGATACTAAAATTATCCAATCAATACCTTATTTTTTTACTAAAATGGTGCAGGTGAATAGTGTTGCACTGTTCACTTGCACCATTTTAGTGTCAAATGCATTTTTTTAAAATATATTTTCCTGTTTTGATAATATATTATAAAATTAAATTATTCTTAAATATTATAAATTAATATTATTTAATTTAATTTATTATGTAAAATTATATTAGTTATTAACATTAACAATAATATTTTAAATATTTATTGTATTACTTAATATTATTAATATTTTAAAATTTATAATATTTATAATTTTGTAACAAACACACAATTAAACATTTAAAATTTTAAAATACATAAACATAAAATACTTAACATATAGCCCAACATACAATTTAAAGATACGACAAATACTAAAGCAAACATACATTTAAAATAACTATAATAGCATTGCAATACTAAACAAATCAATGTTTAGTATTCTGGAAAATCACTTCCCAAACTACCTAAATAATCATGAAATTGACCGGAGTCATTCAAAAGATCTTGATATCCTTGTCATTCTTCTTGAGACGAATTGAATTTAGATCTTTCTCCTTGATCTGAAATTGATTGAAATTTTTATTTTTCAGTCCTCTTTTACATAATGCGGAATTGTTCACTACGAATAAATTCACGCATTATCGGATCAGCGATGGTATTTAAATCTTTGAATAAAATAGTATAAGATGTATTAAAGAATATTCTATGGAATATTCCTTTTAGCGGGAAATAGTGTGTATTGGTTGGAGTTGGAAAATTTTTTAATTTTGGAATGACACCAAATTGGTATAAAAAATATACCAAAATAGTGCTCATGGTTGGAGAAGGTCTAAGGGCCGGTCAGCCAGGGAACACCATCTAACCCAACGAGCACAAATCAGCACGTGACTCGGCGCCAGTGTCCATTTAATTTTTTTCGCTCCCGCCCCACCCTCTTGATTCCTCCAAAGTAAACAACGCGACTCAAATCTCAAGTGTATCCTACAGGAATCAAGTTCATAAGCCTCATGGACATACTGGGCAGCTATATATTTCATGCAGTAGAGAGAACATGATGAAAGTTTTGATTCTGTAAACCTGGATGGAAGACAGAGGAATCTATTTTAGGCGTTCTGAAACACAGGAACTTCTTTCTATGGAGACTGGGATCTGTGACGGAGATGAGCTGCTTCCAAATGAGGCCATTCGAGTGACACCGCTGCCCATATGAAAATCAACCATTCTTAAATAGAAAACATGTATGGAGCTTATGTTCAACATTAATTACATGTTTCATTAACATGGATACATAACTCAAGATAACATCCAAAGTTGTAACTAAACAATGAAGGAACATGAACACTCATTTCAACTCTCTCCTTGAAGAATCAACCTTACACATGACTTGAAACAGTTTTGATTTAGCGGAACAAAGTTAGAACCTGGCTACTTGTATTCGGGCTATGCAAGACAAGCTTTGATCTTATTAGAAATGATGTATTAACGTTTTACATATAGAAATTGGCTAGTACAGTCCTCAGCCTTTGTCTAATCACACACTTCCTTTCTTCTACCATAAATTACTGACAGAATAGCATGTAGGCAATAAAGGATTTCATCCATTTGTCACTGATGGAATAGACTCTAATCATATTGCAGCAGCAAGTACAATGGGGGTTTTTGCATGCTTGCTCCAGTGGTGTCTAGCTATCTCAACGTCTTACTCTATATAAAATATTATGGATGCTTAATAGATAACCAATACTTACCTTCTTTTGTCCACGCCTTTTTTCTTCTCCTGGTTCCTTTTGTAAAGATGACTTTGGAGAATTCAATTCAACAAAGATGGGAGGCCTAGTCTGTACAATTATTGAAGACAGAGAAAGAGATTTAAAAAGGTATCAAGCAGAGCAAAAAAGCCTTCGACCATCTTGATCCCTGCTCTAGTTATTACACCAGAGACTAATCAAAAGAAACGACTTCATAAACATCCACTCCATTAAAACCATCGAAACCATGGTTAGAGCACCAAAAGATGGGATATTAGAAATAGGAAATAACCCTAGTTTATTAATATTAAGATTATATATATAAAGTAAGAGAATATCAACTAAGAGGAATAGAAAATAATAACCAAAGAATATGGTTTTAGAATGTTTCCAAATGCAGAATTTGTGTAAGCTTCCTAAGGTGAAACCAACCGATTAGGATGACATTAACTATTGTGTCTTACCTGCTCCTTGCAAAAGAATCAATCATATATTCAGATTTTTGGATAGAATGTCTTTGTTCTTATTTTTCATAGTGAATGGATATCACATATCCACCTAAATATTTTAGGAAAAAGTGTCTTCGCTTACATGTCTAGTTTCACAGTTCCAACTATAGTAACTTTTGACACAGATTATCTGTATGAAAAAGCAACTTCACTTTATGGCAGCTTGGAACAAGCAGGAAATGTGTGAGAAAGATTGGGATCTAAGGAATAGAGAGATGGCTCAAATATTGCACTAAGTCCAGCAACTATCCTTATGCACCAAATTTTAATCTTAAATCAAACATCGGTCGTGTATTTTGAATTTTAATTACTGTGTAAAAGACATACCAAGCAATTGTAGGGCATATTTAATTGATGTTCTAGGCATGTTAAACTTTCCTGTGCTTGCCATTTGATTTGGTCCAAACTCCAATGACAATTTTCTATTCGAAAAGAGAAAAAGTAAAGATAGTAAGTAATCCAGTATAAGTAGTACCTGACTTGCCCATACTAAACACTCTTTCTAAAATACCAAGCTGAGCCTGTGAACCCCAGAGTGATTGGACCTTCTAATCTCAAATAGTTTAATTCATTAGTACTTCATCGAAGTTTTCATTATAAACCCATCCATTACTACTGTGAAATCATCAATAATTCCAAAAAATTTGGTTTTTTCTATACTGTTTTTTCAGATGTATAGCTAGTAGTTTTGAATATGTCCATTCTCTGTGATTTGCAGACTGCAATAGAGCCTCAGAGCTTGAATGAAAATCACCCTTGCCAAAGGCCTTGAAAACTAGGGGATCTGTTAACAGAAGTGGGGTGTTGCCAACATTTAAATTTCCTAACCCAAAATGAATGTTTTTTGCAAGCCTTCTACCCAGATAGGCATCAACTATGCATCCGTAAGTCACAATGTCTGGGGTAACACCCTTATGACTCATGTGCTCAATGCTCAGATGGAGATCCCAAAACATGGACATTCTCGAAAATGTCAAAGCTCTGATATTGAAAGTGGTTATATCAGGTGAGAAACCAGCTTCCAACATGCTTAAAAACTCTCTTTGCAAACTCTTCATTTTGAAATTGGCTGCATAAGATAGCAAAAGCAGATTCCACAGTAGATTACCTAAATTACGCCTCCCAAGACCTACATCTCGTAAAAACTCACTGAATTTATAGAATTTCCTTTGGTTTATGTATGTTGAAGCCATCGCACGGATGACATCTTTTTCTATTAGAATTCTTGATTTCTTCAAGCGCTGATATGCTTCTTCCATCTCTTCCACTGAACCATAGATGCTATAATACTTGACAAATGAATTGCCCGTCAGAGAGTCAATCTTGAAACCACGCAAGACCATTTGCTTTGTAGTTTCTTCCATCAATTGAAGTTGACCAGACTTCCCAAAACAAGAGATGGCCATTGAGTAAACCTGCGGCGTGAAGTCAAAATCTCTTACGGCAATCTCATTGGCAATCCTATTTATCTCATCAAATTGGTCCATCCGTCCATAGGCCTTCATCAAACCCCAGATAACCTCAACGCTTGGGACAAATGAACTATTTATGATCTCAGTCCATAAAGTCCGAGCTTGCATAAAAAAGCCATTTTTAGCAAAGGAAAGCATCAAGTCTGAGAGAATATCACAACCAATCTTGAAACCTCTGGATTCCATTTCATGTAGGAGTTGTAGCGCACCCTCAGGCTTTTCGTTTCGGATGGCAGATTTAAGTACATAGGCTAATTCCTCGCTGCTAAGATTTCGAGCGTTCCAGTGCGTCCCACAGAAAATCTGCAGCCATTGCATGTGATGAGGGTTTCAATTCAACTATTAAACTAATATATTCAAGAAAAAGAAACAATTTTCGTGTTGACTTTAGATATTATCGACAGATTTTGCTTCAATGATGCATGGAAAGGGTCCAAAAAAAAAGAGAGATAGAAAGAAAGAGGGAACGTGACTGTACCTTCCGATCAAGTGATCCTTGACGCAGCAAGGGAGGCCAATAGCGGTGTAACGAAGCTCGAGGAAGGGAAATAGAAGGATGCGCGATGGTGAAGCGGGGATTCAGGGTTCTGCATGACATCGTCCGTAGTGGACTAAATCGAGAAGGGATCGGCAAATTATACTTCCCCCACAAACCCCTTTCTCGTGAGTCCTCCTAACCCAATGTGGATTCCGTTCCACCAATAGTCAATGACCTGAAGGCGGCTCAAGATGAAGAACGGACTCCGTTCCACTACACGGAAGCAAGATTTTCGCAAAGGAACACACGATCTCACCAAAACTCGATACAACTCACGGCTTCCCTAATCTCCACAGGTAGCAAGATGGAAGGCGACAACTGGATCGCTGCTCATAGGAAGAAGAGGAAGGGAAGGATGCCGAAGTTGCAATACCTAACAAACATCTGCGCGCTGCCGACCGACGAGGTTGGCAATACGGGTGGTGACAGCAGCAACGCGCTGTGGCGACCGACGACCATCGACGAGTGTGGAGAGAGGAGTGATTGACGAAGGAGGAAGAGGAATATAAAATACCTAAAATCCTTCCTTATCCTAATCGAATCCATTCATAGCGACTTTACTCGGTCCAAAATTTACTTCTTAAAATATTTAATTTTAAATTCAATTCAAACAAAAAAAAAAATAAATGGTTTAAAATTAAAATAAGGCATTCTATTTTTTTCGATATTTTACTGAAACACGTGAGTAAATTTCAGCATTACTTATGAAATCCAAATTTCAAAAAATCCAAAAACATACGGGCGTGCAATTGATTCCAAATGCAGCCGATTTAATTGAAACTAAATAAACTAGATTGAATAAAATGAATTGATAAAATACTGATTAATTTAATTTTCTATTAAATTAATTAAACTTTTCAACCATTATATATTCCTATCTAATTTAATTTTCTATTCAGTTAATTTAGAATGAAAGACTTAGAATTTTTTTATTTAGAGATTTAAGGTTTGACTTATTCCATTTATTCGGTTTAATCTAATTAGAAATTTTAAAATTGAAATTTACAGTATTAACTAAAATAGTTGATATTTTTAAAAGAAATATTAAATTTTCTGAAATAATTGAATTTGGTCAGTTCAATCAATTAATTTTATTTAATTAAATTTTTGCTCACCTCTAAGTCATGCCGACGCGTGAACAGCCAATTAACGACAAAAGTTACCGATTCCGTCACATTTTGAAAGTGTCATATTCAGTCACATTTCAAACCAAATCCTCATTAATATTTTATTTAAACCAAATCCTCATTAATATTTTATTTAATCCTATGATAAAATTTATCACAAATTTATTATAAAATCTAGAATAATGATATTTACTCATCAATACTATTAATATATTCCTAATACTTCCTCAAACTTTTAAATTTTAAATTTTTGAATGATATAAATATTAATTTTACATAAAACTAGTTAATTGATTTAGATAACTTGCAGTCACTTTAAATTAAAATTACTATACTTTGCGAAGTCTCTTTAATATATTATTATGATCTGTTGAAATGTGTACATAAAAAAATAAATTTTTAGATAGATAAGTAAAAACTAGGAAAAGTGAACGTATTTTTAGAATTTTGAAATTCGGTATGTGACAGTGACAGGGATAATACTAAAATTTATTCACAGGGTTCATTCAGTAGTTTTAAAAAAAAAAAAAATTAACAGAAAAGTAATTTTAAATATTTATTTCAAAATCTATGGTCCCATCCAAAAGTTACACTTGGCACGATAGCCAACGTCGGATTCCAAAGTACAAATTTCCTCTTTAAACATTCTTCTTTTTCTTTTTCACCTTATAACGATTTCCAACTCTAGCAACTTTGCTTCGAGCAGAGGCAAGAATCTCTCGACCATCAAGGCGCACAGAGAACCGAAGGAAGAAGATAAAGCCTCCAGTTTCTTCCTCGCAATCCATGGCTGCCTCCCTGGTTAACGTCTACTACACGAGGCCTGTCCTCCCTGATGTGTATCGTGTTCTTGCCTGCCTCTACGAGAAGGAGATCGAGTTCGAGCTCGTGGACATGCATGCCGGCCAGCAAATGCCTCTGGATTTCCTCAAACTCCAGGTAATCGATTAATCAACCAAGTGATCAATGTGCAATATGGATCTGTGATCATTTTCCTTTGATTCGCATGCAGTCCAATGGCAGAGCTTCAGTTCCTGCATTCGAAGATGGAAGCACATTCTTACTCGGTGAATCTTCTACTTTTCAGTTTGAGAATCGAAGGGAGAAAGAACGATCAATTCTTTTGTTTTTTGTTTTGTTTTTGTGAGAATGCAGAATCCAGAAACATTTGCCGGTATGCGTCGGAGAAGTACCAAGGCCATGGAAACAGGAATTTGCTAGGAAGAGACCTCCTTGAGAGAGGCTCCATCGAGCAATGGCTGAAGACAGAGGAGCACAGTTTCAACCCTCCGAGCCTCGAACTGGTCTTCCACTTGGCCTTTGATCCTTTGGACCAGGCTCTGCTCGCCCAGAGTGAGCAAGCACTGGCCAGAGTCCTTGATGTGTATGAGCACAGGCTGAGGGAGAGCAAGTACCTCGCTGGCGATGACTTCACCCTTGCAGACCTCGCACACCTCCCCAACTCCCACTACATCGCCAACTCCGAACAGTGGGGCTGCTTGTTCGAGTCGAGGAAGAATGTGTTGCGGTGGTGGGAGACGGTGTCTTGCAGGCCTTCATGGGCGAAAGTGGTGCAGATGTTGAGTGAATTCGAAGCCAGCAATGGCACCACAGCTGAAGAAGAGATTGTTTCTGCAACTGCTAAAGTTAGTCACAGCGGAAGAAACTCCACCAGAGCTCTACTTGTTCCCCAATCATCAACAATTTGGCTCAAAAATGGCCCCAAGAAAACCCCACCTACGTCCAAAAATGGCTCAAAAGCTCCAAATTCTAAGTCTGAGCCAGAAAATGTTGTGGAGGACAAAACTAAAAGCCAACATGGTGTAGCTTCGTCTTCTTCCACTGCCTCTGGTACTAACTACTAAACAGGCATCTTAGAAATTTTCCTGCTAAGACAATAAAGTCAGTTTGTTTGTTAATGAAATGTGTTTCTTCTAGTGTTTTATATAGTGATATGTTCTAGATCTTGAGGTTTTTGTTAGTACTGTTCCAAGCTTTCAACCATAACTGCAATTGTGACAGCAGAATTTATAGCATGCAGAAGCATTAAAAGAGGGAATGGATTACAGAAACTGTTTTCATCTCATCACGAAATTCAAAAGCCTTTCACAGTAGTTGCATGAACCAGCAGATGAGAATGTTTACTATTTTTCTTCCACAGATCTTAATAACCACAACCCTAAAACTATTTGTGAGTTTAATATTCCAATCAAAACAGCATTCATTTAGCTTCTTCAACGGCAAGAAGCAGCTTGGAAGGTTCCATTTTTGCAGCTTCCTCAAGTTGAGCGAGCTTCAGCCTTTCCCTGTACTCCAGCATTTCTCTCTTGTATCTCTCCTTGTCCTTGCTTCCAAAATCCTGGTAAACCTAAATGAAAAAAGGATGGAGACAGCGAATCAGATTAACAAAGCTCATCACCATGCAAGTGGCTTTGTCAGGCCAACCTCACCGTTCTTTCTTCTTCGCTGAGCTTGCCCCATGACTCTCCTATCATCTTACTGAACTCTCTTTCCCTGTGGGGGTATAGAGCTTTCAGTTTGGAATGCTTCTCGGCGAAGAAGAAATTGTAGGCGCTCCTGTTTGGTTTCGGGTGGGCAGGGTCCCGGCGCCGCCATCCCTTCCTCCGTCGCCGCCTTGTCCTCGTCATGCCAGCACCTGCCACACCCGAACTCTCGGGAGTTGCAGATGCCAAATTGGAGGAGTCAGGCGATGGCTGCTGCTGAACATGGTAAAGCACACCTCTGAGCGTCTCGTTGCCAATCTTCACCGTCACCATGTAGCCATACTCGAACTTGCCGTCGATCGATCCCGTGACCGTGAAGTTGTGAGGTCCTGTTCAAGGACACGATGAGTTCATGCTTCTCTATCAAGTTACAATGTGACGAAATTTCACCTCTGTTCTGGGGCTCATCCGAGGGCCTTTTCCGAGATTTGGGGGTCCGCATGGTGGAGTCGCAGACCACGCTGTGCTCGAGCCTGCAGGGAGGTGCTCTAGTTTGCGAGGAAGCTGTGGCAACATCTCGAGATCATGATCAAGAAGACGATCGCAGTTCGCAGAAAGGGCAAGAGAAAGGCACCTGCAGGAGGGATCAAGGCGCCCTTTGTCCGGAAGAAGTAGACCTGCTCGTAATGGTGGAGCAGGCTCAGGTAGTACCTCCGCAGCACGAAGGAAGCGCTGGTAGTGGTCGCCGGAAACTTGAACGCCGCGATCACTTCCCTCCATTTCTTCTCCTCGATCACCTGCTCTTCTCCTCCGTTTACATTACAAAGACGACATATACATTTACCCTTCAAATCATAAACGAACAGTAAAAAACAGACCTTTGCGAGCCCTCCCCTCTGAGTCACCTCCGCGTACAAGAGATGCAGGTCCAGCTCCTTCCCCCCGATCACAGGAATCCTTCGCCAAAGAAGAATTTTGATGAGACAAATCGATTGCAATAGCGGAGATAGATACTCAGATTTAGAAAAGATGAAGGAACTTTACATGAACTTGGTGTTCATGGCGGAGTGGAAGCGACGCAGGCTCTCCATGAACGCCAACCTATCTCTGATCACGTCCTCGTGCGAATGAAGCGGAGAAGGGTAAACCTTCTCATCTTCTTCCACCTCTTTGACCACTGCAACTGTTAGTTGCCCTTGTTCCTCCACCTCCATCTCCTCCTCCTTACCCTGTTGCTCCATTTCCTCCTTCCCTTGCTGCTCCTTCATTACAACAACCTCCTCCGCCTTCTCCTCCTTCTCCTCCTTCTCCTGCTCCATCTAACAGGTTGGACAAGCGCAGCAGAAGCAGCAAATGCGAGCGAAATGGGCGGCGTATTAGGGAGGAGAAGAAGGGCTGTTTTACGCAAAGCCAAAAGGGAGGTACAAGTAGGACAAAGCTTAGGCGGAGGGCAGCTTAATTAATGGCGGACGGATGCATTCGTAACGGCTACATTGCGGAGCAAACTTTATGGCTTTGCATGAGCACAGAGATTGAACAGCTACCAGCGACCATTAATTACCTTCGACATGGCGTGTAATTATGAAGGTCGATTCTCCTACCTTGATAATGCCATCCATCCATCAATCTGTAGGTAGAGCAGCTACGGAGGGAGCTTGATGCATGCGTAATGGTGCGCTGCTATTTGTGCGATGAATGATGATGCTCGAATCCGAATCCTCGAGTTAATAAGCTCTGAGTCAGCGCGGATCTCTTGGCGATGGCGAGGTATGATGGCAGAGGCGGTGTCAGTGTATCTCGGCCGTAGCACAACCCAATCGCTGCCGTATCTTTTGCCCAACGCAGGCGATTTACGCTGTTGCATGGGGGCTTTGCTTTTCCGTAGCTGCACCAAGAAGATCATTGGATAAAGTTGGACGAAAAATGAGAGGCGTCTGTGTTTGGACACCGAAGCAGAGGACAAAGCAAGGTTTCTAGCTAGTTTTGGAAAAGGGAGATCAATGGAACAGAGCCGGGTGGAGCTCACAGCGATCAAGAATTTTTTTGGTTTA